>PVJA010034225.1:0-14188 GCA_004027025.1 Myocastor coypus | reverse complement strand
CAACTCTCACCGGTCCTCCTGCCTCAGCCTTCTGAGTGCTGGGATTACAGGTGTGCGCCACCATGCCCGGCTGATATTGATACTTTTTATTTTATGTTTTTTAAATTATTTATTTACTTACTTGGTACTGGATCTGGCTACACAGCTCATCCTCATAGAGATCCTCCTGTCTCAACCTCCTCAACTCTCAGATTACAGGTATGTGCCACCTTGCACAGTATCAGTATCCTGTAGGCTGCTTCTGTTGTCAGCATGGTATGCACTACCATGGATTGAACCTAGGTCCATGTGCTTTCCAGGAAGATACTTAGACTAAGCAACCACATCCTCAGTGCCATTGATACATTTTAACCCTTCTTATTTTTTTATTTTATTTTTTATTTTATTTTATTTTATTTTATTTTGTCTTTTTGAGACAGGGTCTCACTATGCAGTTCAGACTGGCCTTGAGCTCACTTTTGTAGCCCAGGCTGGTCTCGAACTCGCACCGATCCTCCTGCCTCAGCCTCCCAGGTGCTGGGATTACAGGTGTGAGCCACAACGCCCGGCCCCTTCTTATTTTTATAATAAAATGTTCTGAAACACTCTCAATAATTTCCTAATTTCATTTCATTTTTAGTAGGAGTAAATATATATGGATTGATACTTATTATGTGAGAATCTGTACTTATTTTTTTCACTGTAATACCATGAGGGAGCCAGGCGTGGTGGAGCACGGCTAGAATCCCAGCATTTGGGAGGCTGAGGCAGGAGGATCGGTGTGAGTTCAAGACCGGCCTGGGCTACATAAGTGAGCTCAACGCCAGCCTAAATTGCATAGCGAGACCCTGTCTCAAAAAGACAAATATATATATATACCATGAAGGACAGAAAGTGGTTTGGATACAGAAAAAACTTCTATTTTGACTATGGAAAGATGCTTCCTATGGTGATGCTAATGCAAAGATTCAAAAAAATCTCATCTAATGTGAACTATATTTGGGCACTATATTTAAGAGTTTTAACAAATATTGTTGTAGGATAATCAATTGTTCAACTCGTAAAATTGAAGAGGGACAATTTTCCAAAAGAATGATAATAATCATAGTATGCTGAATACTCTATTTGCCATTATATTATAATAGTGTTTGCTTTGTAGTTTTAAAATTAGTGTTGGAGTTATAGTACTCAACGGTTTGATGTTCTTATACAGATTTAGAATTTAATTAAAACAGATAATTGGCATTTTTGTTTCCCCTCAGATGAAAAAATTATGAAAGAATTTTAAAGGTGAAATTTAATGATAACAAAGTTCTTTTGGTTTTATGGCTGATATTATCAAACTAGCCTTCCAGAATGTCAACTGCTAAACATGTTCCATTGCTAGACTAGCACAGTGCTAAGAAATGGACTTTGCCATCTGGCTTTCTAGCATTTTTGTAAAGTCTTTTTAATTAGGTTCAAATCAGTGATCTCCACATTTCCCTGCTTCTGCTTTTTCAGTGCCATTAAGATTGAACTTATTTGCAGTCCGCTACTATGTTCTCAAGTGGAACTTAAATTGAATATTATTTTCCCACAGGCTTTGACACCTTACATATGCTAGTAAAAGTCATGTCATGCTTGCCCAGTAGTGCATATAATTCAATTTTTATTTTATTAAGATATAAAGATGACCATTACATTACAAAGACAGGAAATCTTAAGAGACCATAATGAAAAATGGGAACATAGAGAAATTAAAAATCTCTTCAAGTAAAGAAAAATGATGTGAAAACACTAAGATTTTACCTTTGAATTGAAAGCACTGAAGCAATATTATAAAAGAAATGCTATAATGCATTTGTCAGTTAAGCCAACTGTTGCACATTCTTACAAAAATAATTCTACAGGGTTTAAAAGATGAAAAAACCGATCAAAATGGTTATATGATAGCTCCGCTGTTAATTTAGTGTGATGCCAATTCAATAAGTGTCTAACTTCTGTAACAGCAAGCTGGTAAAATAATGGAGGCTCATTTTCCCTCTGTTGTGACAGTAGAAGAACTTTAAAGCCATATTGTAGGTGCTCTGAATTATTTTTCTTTAAAAAGAATAGTCAGTTCAACACATTAAGTTTTAGTATTCACCTCAAAATTATCTCATTCAAATAAAACTGAATTCCAAGGAATAAAGGAGTGCTTTTCAAAGATGAAAACAGAAATAAAATTTACAGGATGAATTTGAAAGTATAACTTTAAAGAAATACCCAAAGAATTAGGGCTCCTTATTTATGCAAAATTAGATGATTTTTTTTTTGGTCTGTATAAGGGTTTTTATTGTAAACCCAAGTAGGATAAAAAAAAAAGACTAGCTTTTTGATTCAATGAGGCAATTTTCAGAAGACTGTATCAGAGTTCTATGTCTCTGCCATATACATTTCCCATACAAGGAGACTATAACAAATTTAGAATGCTGGTTCTTTCTCACATAATCTAGCAAGCATAAACACATTAAATTGTACTATTAAAATCAAGATACTGATTTTGTGTTTCAAATGCAGAACACTCTTTGTACTGTGATTTTTGCCATAGTACACTGAGGTTTTGGACTAAAATAATAAAATTGGATAAGAAAGTTGTTACTAAGGCGAGCAAGATTGCTCAGCAGACTAAGAGCCTGCTTAAGCAATTGCAGTAACTGGAGTTCAACCCCTGCACCACAGGTCAAGCCAGTTCTGCTCACTGACATTCTGAACTAGCCATTGAGACCTAGCATGGTGGTGCATGCCTGTAATCCCAGCAATCGCGAGGCTGAATTAGGAGTATCACAATGAGTCTGAGCTATGTAGTAAGACCCTGTACCAAGTATATATACATAAAACAGGTATTACTCATGGACTCTAGGAAACTTTTTTTCCTAAGTTGTTCCAAGGAGTGCCCAGAATCCTTCCCTATGAACATTCAAGGTTCAACATCCCATTACTCTTTCAAATATCCCATCTACTTCCTAATACCAAAGGAATATTAGTTTAAAAATCCATGCAAAATGATATTTGGTACAATATCCTCAGAAGGTTAGAAGGTGGGGTCATGCAAACTCAGCTTAAATATTGCAAAGGAGAATTCTACAGGTTAAGAAAATAATTTTTGAGTTTTGTTCACTGAGTGTAACTGCCCACAATTTCTATTTATTCAGCTCTCTAAGCATATTATAAATAAATGAATGCCACAAAATCTGAAAATATTCATTTTCATTTTTTATAGTTAGGAGGTAAGGTATCTTTTTGAAACTATCTTCTCCCTTTATTATGGCAACCAATAGCTATGCTCATTGCTAGCATATTTAGTGACCCTGAAATTATATATTTTTAGAATTGATTCCTATAGTAGACAAGCCAACTACAGATTATTAAATTCATTGAGGTTTTTTACACATTTTCTTACTGCAAATGTGCTAAACCATTCAGCAAAAATGTAAAATACTGCAGAACAAGTGCAGATCTGCAGATCTGAAATAATTATAGAATAATGTAGAATTAGAATAATTCTTCTGAACATTGAGGCTTAATATCAGCAGCAGTCATCCTCTCCTTTCCCAGTGGAACAATTGCCTCAATTTCTCTAGGCACAAATCTTTCCTAACCACTTGCTAACTTTCTGTGATCCTCTATCAGAACTATATATTAGAGTTTATGACTGCCCCCTAAACTGAAATAGGCAATCACATTTTAGCACACCAGGTCTTATTCATGCATCTCTATCTATGATTCAGCACTGTTTTTAAGTGTCAGTCATAGTCAGAGGGATAATTTAACAATTCAAGTGACAAATTTTTGCAAACTTTCCCCTTCAGAATGTTCCATCCGCGTCCAGTTCTTAATGGAAAAACTTAGTAGCACAGTAAGTTCAAAGAAGAAAATCTTCCAAAAGAAATAGCAGTGCCTCTGTACATTTATATGGTCCAGCTAACAATAAAAATTGTGTTCCTTTCCTTCAGATGCTAAATATGGCAATACAGTCATAATAAGAAATGCAAATAACTTTGCATGACTGTGCTACTCATCTCACATGGTAAATATTGTTAATTATCCTTGACAAATAGGTGATCACAAGGTGTTTTTAAAATAATGGATTGTTTATGGATTAGTGCTTCAGTACAAATTTCACAGCATGCTACTCACCTGATCTGTAGTCATGCTAGCCATAAATCTTAGTCAGAGGTTAAAAATATTTTCAAAAATGTGTCAGCAGTTTATACTGTTCTCTGATATTTCGTTTGGCTATAATATAATAAAATATGACAATCTTCATATGTAGAAACCAATATTTAAGTAGGATCACCATATAAAAAGTTCCTTTACCAAGCCAAATTTTGTTGCATATTCAGAATCTTGGTTGTGAAATAGGACAGAGTATTAGGGATGGCTCTATGGTACTTGGATTTTTATAATTTCATACTTCACATTAGTCATCATAATATTCATGAATCCATAGTAATATTCTTAATTTTAAGGCAGTGCAAAACTGAAGCAAAGATGAATTTCAATCTTCCCATGGAAAACATGTGGAAGAGATAAAATGAAAGATAGATACATGATAGATAGATGGATGGATAGATAAGGTAGATGATGAAGATAGACAGATACATGCATGAAAGAAAGATGATAAAGTTTTCAGATGTAAATTTGCTTATATATCAATATTGTACTTTATCCATATTTTGATAATTGGAAATAAAAGACAGAAGAGCTGGTTCTCGTGCCAGAAATATGAAGGACATAGAAGTTGACATGTAACCTAGTTTTATTAGTTTTCTACTTTTCAAAAATTAATGGATTGCTCCCTGCTATACTCTGCCAAAACACATAAAAGTATCTCAAATATCCAGAAGTGATATGCATTTATCGATCATGGTTTATGTATTGATTTGTGGCTAAGAGCGATTGTACTTCCATTTCTGGTTATTGGAATGAAAACAGAATGTGCACTAATTTGAAATGAATGTAAGGGTGTAATGATACACATTACACTTTGTGCATGTGTTTCTATTTTGGTCTACAAATAATGGTTACTTCAACTCATGCTAATATTTAGTGATCACTGTAATAGTTCAACATTGATATTCCCTGAAATCATATTGAAACATGATATCGAAAGAAGTATGTTTTTGAGATCTTTGGTGCACAACTGTTAATCATTGATGTGTAAATTTGGATTTCCAACTGAAACCAAAGATGTTAAGTATGTTTACAATCATGTATACAATGTACATTATTCATATGTTCTCCTCGAGTGCATGCTTAACAGGTTAACTCTCAATTCAATCTTATAAAAATATGCCGGGCGTCTCCTGTAATCCCAGCACTCGGGACGACTGAGGCAGAAGGATCGGTGAGAGTTTGACACCAGCCTGGGCTACAAAAGTGTGCTCAAGGCCAGCCTGAACTGCATAGTGAAACCCTGTCTCAAAAAGACAAAAAAAATTATAAAAATACATAAACCAAAACAGAATGACACAGATATTCATAGTATATACAAGTGGAAAGAAAAATACACCAAGTCAAAAAATGATTACATGAAAACTAAGTCAATGTAGAATCCTAGCAATGATGAAATTGACTAATAAAGACACAACTCGATGGGCTAGAACAAATCTGATGTATTTTGTACATCAGATAAAGCTTTAGAATGAAAGGCAGACTTGAAAGTTGCAGAGGGACGACAGGAGTAGATGGAATTTTTTTTCAAAATGTGAACAATTATAACTGTAAGGAACATTCAAGAAGGTAAGAAGACAAGTTAATGAGATATAAGATGCTAAGGAAGACATTTACTGTACTATTGGATAAGATAAAACCTAAAGTATACTATACTATACCATAAAAATTGCCCAATAGGGCCTGGGAGATAGCTCAGGGGCACAAATGCCTTCCTGGCAAGTGCAAAATCCTGATTCAAAAAAAATGGCCATTACTCAAGTTCTTAAAGTACGTTAAACTGGTTTCCTCATTTAACAGTTAATTATAATAAACTCGGGGGCTGGGGAGATAGCTCCGAGGCACAAGTGCCTGCTGGGCAAGTGCAAGGTCGTGAGTTCGAACACTGGTCCCACAAAAAAAAAAAAAAAAAAGGGGGCCCGGCGGGATGGCTCCGTGGTCTAAAGCGCCTGCTTGGGGAAGCTTGGGCGGCTTCAGGGACCGCGGTTCGATCCCCGGCACCACATGCTGCGCCAGCCCTGCCCTCAAGGCGGGCTGAGCCGGCCATAAAAAAAATGAATGAATAAACAAACAAAGGTTCTGAAACAAGAAAAAAATAATAAAAAAAACATTAATGGTCAGATAATGTACCTTTTCTTCAAGATTTTCACTGTGCTGTTAAACTTATTCATTATTTGTTTGTTTGTTTGTTTGTTTGTGTGGCTGGCACAGTATGTGATGTGACAAATCAAAACGCTGTCCCTGTGCTTTGCCTAAACTTGCCTAAGCAGGTACTTTAGACTGCTGAGCTATCACCCATTACGCTTATTTTTTTTTAAGTTGGTATTATTGTCATGAGTTTATTTTTAACCTGAATGTGACTAAAATTATTAGCGTGAAATGTTGTATTAGTTATTTTGCATGCAGTCTACACACCCTTAGACAGTGTTACACTCATACCCCTAATCCCAGCACTAGAAAATCAACTAATCACAAACTCTAGGTTCAGCTGCTTCTAAAAATCCCAGAACCACGATTGCATGAGCCTCTAGGGGAACATCCAGACACAAACCATGACAGATCACAAATCCTTCATTTTGTGTAGGAAGCCCCTCCTGGTCCTTGTTTCTATCAAAGAAGTCTCTATTTGCATTTACAAAAATACATTATTAGAATCCCTCCAAGTTAATTCCAACCTACCACTCCCAGTGCAACCCTAGGCAAAAATAAAGACACTAAAACATGTTTATAACAATGGGAAGTAAAGAGGCCCTAAACCTATCCATGAAGACAATTTTCCAGAACAAAGAGGCCGACAGGATGGCACCCAGGTTTTATTCAGTGGTGAGGAGCAGTGGTTTGAGGATGAATGACTGAAAACTGGGTGAAGCAAGTACTATGAGCTGGGCTAGGTAGGTGATTGGCATTTACCTCTGTCTTACGCAGAGAGAAGGATATGCATAAAAATTAAATTACACTATACTATTGAGACAGTATCTAAAGTTTTGGGGTCCAGTGCTTCAGCTCTGATGTGTAATCTTTCAAGCCCCAGGAAGTTATAGCCTCTGTCTTGAGGCTTGATCACAGCTGACAGCATGAACCTCTGTCTCTTCATTGTGTCTCAACCCAGTAAATACCAAAGAGCACCAGGTATGGGTTATCAGGGAAACACACATACTATCTTCAGAGACTAACACCAGCATACTGGCTAGACCAATATACATTGTTTAATGCCAGTTGAAGGGAAAAGGAAAATTCCTAGCCAACTCTGTACCATCAGTACATACAAATAGGGTCAGGCACAGCTCAACTGGAGATGGCTACTGTTCTAAGGAGAGTCACCCAGGTGGTCCTCCACAATTTTGTCCACCTGAAATATTACCTTACTGTATCTGTTGTCAGCATATAAAACTTACCTAAAATGTGCTGTCTCTTTTTGCAATTTTGCTTTCACTATTGTCAATCAGATGATAAATGTGCTGAGGTTCATATTTATTTATTTTTTGTTTTTTATTTAATATTTTTATTGTTTAAATTTAACAATGGTTATATTACATATTTTCATCATCAGATCAGTTTAGATTAATAGATATAGGTATATAAGATTGATCAAACAATTAAACATTAACCCTTTTAAATCAACATTACTTTTTTTTTCTTTTCCCTTTCTTTTTTTAAAAGTTGACACATTGCATATTGTCCTCACAATAGTTCTACAGAACACAGTGTGTGGGTACGACCTACCTCCATATTGATGTTGCTAAGAAAAAAAAAAAGAAGAAAACAAAAGAAAATTCTTCTCTTTGGACTAAGAGGAAGCAGATGCATAAGAACTTCATATTTCTGTTGTAATTATTTCATCTCAAATATTTGTTGAAAACCTAGTATCATACTAGGCCTTAGAGATATAAAAACTCTAGTGCAACCCATTTTCATCTTTCATCGAAACAACTATAACAGTCTTCTAAATGATTTCTGTGACTTCGGAATGGCATACTTCCAGTCTTGTCTGTACTTTGAAACCAAAGTGAATTTTCTAAATTAAATTTTACTACATCATTCCACTACTTAACGTAATGTAAGGGGATTCAGTTTAGTGGCCCCAAGCTAGTCTCAATATCGTGTTCTGACTTGCATATACTTGTTCACTGTCCAGCCTTAACCAGCACTATTATAAACTTAGGTTCCAGACATGCTAAACGTTTTTCTTCTCCAGAAAAAATATCATATACTGTCATTCACTTGAGATATGCTAGCTTCTTTGGTACTCAATTCTTTCTCATTAACTAACCCCTTGATATTCCTCATATCTTAGTTTAAAGCATATGTTATGGTGGCTTCACACCACAGTTGTCAATGTGAGCTGTACAATATCTTGTTAAGTTATAAGGCAGTCTTCTACTCAGACTACTGTAGCAAAATGCCACAGAGAGTTAAACAAAACAAATTTAGACTATTCGTTTTTAGGGGCTAAATCTATGCTGAATACTTTTGAATGACTAAAGAAGAGTAAAGAATGGGCTATTTCCTCAAAAAAAACAATAGATGTGAGTTACTAATTGGGCATAAATAAAATCGGCTATAATATAGCACAGAAAAATTCATCATACCATTACAAATTATCACTGAAAAAGGTCATAAATTTCTCAATTCTGACCTAGTGAGGTGCAAACAGGATGAGGATCAAAGGCAGGCAGACTTTGTAAAAAGGGAAAAGTTTGTACATGGCTTGACCTTATGAGAAAAAGATTTTCCTACTGCTCTTAATATCATTATAAATTTGCTTTGTCCAGAATAAAATTTTTATATTGTGATGTGTAGATTTGTTCACTGTGCTTATAAACTCAAAATATACATACAACACATTCATCATTTGACACATGTGACTATTTAAATTTCAACTAATTAGGCCAGTCAAATAGCTCAGCAGATTAAAATACCTGCTTAGGTATACACAGGGACCAGGGATTCATCCCCTGCCTTCCATGCAGGCCCTGCCTCTGGGCTTGCCCAGAATGTGAATAAGAATGGACGTGGTGGCACATGCCTGCAATCCCACCTTTTAGGAGGCTGAAATCAGGAGGATCACTGTAAGTTTGATTTCTGTAGTGAGACCATATAGATCTTGTAGAAATGCAAAAATATAGATAGATCAATAGATAGATAGATAGATAGATAGATAGATAGATAGATTTTAATTAAAATTATAAATAATCTTCCAGCTACTCTAAAAATATTTCAAGTGTTGAAGACTCATGTGATGACCATATTGGACATCAAAAATTACAGTACATTTTCCAACATTGTAAAAAGCATGTTATAAGTAACATGATTTAATTTATTTATTGAATAAATTTATATTGAAATGGATGTACTAGATGCTAATGTGTACAGAGATAAACATGATTAGGCTCTTAGTTTCAGAAAAATCACTCTACTGAGTTGTTCTTGCTTTATTTCTACAAAGTGATTCATGATAAATACATTTTTGAATTTTGTATATATTGAGACTATTACCTGTAGAAATTTGTGTGCTGTTTTAAACTTGCTGAATTTAAAGTTTCTCAGATGTTCAAAAATCAAAGCCACAGCTAAGAGTGAAAGTTTGAACAAACCCATTATGTGTCAGGTACCCTTTACATGATAAGTTTCTGCTAAGTACTACGGAAAGTACAAAAAAACATGTAAGATGAAAATCATCCTTCTATGAGTTTATGAATTAAATGAAATGTTGAATGTAGAACTGATTTATAATCCATGAATATATTTCAATTATTTAAAGTATAATGAGGAAATCTGGATTCACATAAATTCTTCTACTAGAGCAATATAGTGGTAAATAATCGAGTACAAAAAGAAGTACTATGACTTAGTAAATACTTTGTAAATTCAGAGTAGAGAAAAGATATTATGAGATAAAAGAGTCAAGACAGTCTTTCAGAAGGAAATGATATTATTCCTAGATTATATTACAAGTGACAGAAAACCAATGCAAATAGAACTCAGCAAAAAGAGTGATTGATTAACTTATGTTAATTGGAAAGTTGGGGGATAGAATTTTTGCTCATAATAGGTCTGCATTTTAGGGAGATTCTCTCTTAGTGGAAACAAAATGACTAGCAAAAATTCTTGGCTATCTTATATCCCGTCTTTTCAGTGACCTCAGTAAGAAGAGAGTGTCTATGTCTACTTCTTCTCTGAATGGTTCATATTTTTATTATATGTGAAGCAATAAATAGGATAAAGAGAACATATTTCTCTAACTGGTCAAGCTTGAGCTACAAACTCATCTCAGAAGGGAAAGAGATTTTCCATAAGTGCAGGTATACACACACACACACACACACACACACACACACACACACACACACCTGGGATGTAAAAAGAAACGAAAGAAAGAAAGAAAGAAAGAAAGAAAGAAAGAAAGAAAGAAAGACAGACAGAAAGAAAGAAAGAAAGACATCAAAATAAGACTTGAGAAAAATACTGAATTTGTTTGTTTCTTTGTTAGAAAGGTTCAGTGATCAAAGAAAGGGAAAGAAAATAAAGGAGACAGAGATAAGAATGGGTGTGTCATTTGTAGACAATGAGTTCTGTTTTGTGCATTTCTGCTTCTTTTGTGTCATGTCTATACTTCATATAAACAAAGAGTATGAATGTTTCATACAAATACTGCCATCTCTCCTTTGCCATCCAAGATCTCAAAGAAAGATTTCATCCTAAATATTTTAAGTTTTCATTACTATTTTGGTCCAGCCAAATCCCATAGAAATAAGGCATGACACATGTCATCATGAATTAAACTTAGCACACTGGGACCAATTTCAGGGCTTCCAATGTTTCTCTGAAACTTCAGAAGTCCGGTTCTGTTAACATCATTGAATACTGTGGAGAGGAGACATATAAACACCGAGTATATTTTTGTGCAACTTGACTTTTTATAATGTTTGGAGTGTCACCTGAGAGAAGGGAGCAGCAACAGAAAACTCTCAGCATAGAAAATAAGGAAAAATGTAAATTGTCTGTAGACGTTTTATAAAAAATAATAAAACAAACTGTAAGTCACTCTGCTTTGTACTATCATTGTACACTTACATTTTATATATTAAATAAAAAGTGCTCCTATGGGAAATTTTGGTCAGTCTAAATGAGGGTTTCTCAATTCTGATCTTTTGACATTTTGAGCAAGCTCACTCCTTATTGGGCAGAAGATTTGTGCTTTGCATCACAGAATGTTTAGTACCATTTGTGGACACTACCAACAAGTTACCAGTTATAACCCTCCCCAATTATAACAATCAAAAATGTCTGTAACACTTATTTTTGTAAGCATATAAATATTACCAAAGAGGCAAAATCACCCTTGAATGAGAGCCATCTTTGTAAAATCAAAGCAATTGCAATCATTACTATTGAGATACACTGATATATTTTGTTAGCTTTTATTTATGTATTCCATAATAAAATTTATGTTAGGCATAGCAGTTAAATTTAAAACTCACAATAACATAGTTGTCCTCTTCTATACATAGCCTGTCATTTGCATTCATTTCAAGAACAAGCTCACCATGCGTAGAGTCAATATCACTCAACTATTGTGCTTCTCTGGATTCCTGCATTGAAATACTGGATCCAAAATAAACAATGCATGAAGCTATGGCAAAGAAGCCGCTTATTACTTGCTTTTCTACTGTCATCACATGTAATTATAAGTTTCATTGAGAGTGACTGAGGCAAAATGCAAATTATTTGTGGTGATGGAATTTTCTCTCTCTCTCTCTTTCTTTCTTTCTTTCTTTCTTTCTTTCTTTCTTTCTTTCTTTCTTTCTTTCTTTCTTTCTCCAGAACTGTGGATTGAACTCAGACCCTTGTGCTTTCCAGTCAAACACTTATTCTACAGAGCTATCTCCCAAGCCCTCAAACCTTAAGGAGAAAACCTATTGGAAGTCTTAGGTCACTGGGGGTATGCCACAAATGGAGACAGTGGGAAGGTAGACCCTAGCCATCACTCCTTTTCAGCTGTAGATCATGAGGTGAATGCCTTTGCTCCTATTATTGCTATAATATACTGCTTGACTCAGGCCCCAAAGCAATAAAACCAACTAAATATGGACAGAAATATCCAAAGCAATGAGAAAAAATAAGCATTTTCAATTTATAAATTCATTTATTTCAGATATTTTCTATATAATGGAATGCGGAATAGCATAATTGTTTTTTAAAAAAAAATTTAATAGACAAAATATTTACTGACTCCTTTTACATTTTTTAAGTTTTGAAAGAGGATACAGAATACTAATATAAAAGAAACAGTTATTAATTATAGGCTTGCCAACCGGGCCTGTGCCCAGGTAGGACCTCTTGACCTGCATGGGCCCCAGCTCCTCAAGCTACCCAGAGCCTTGCCCCCACCCAACACGCCCAGGCAGGACCCCTCTGCCTGTCTGCGCCCTCACTCCATCAGGCACTGGAACTCTGCCCCCAACCACCCATGCTGACTGACTAATCCTGTGCCCAGGTAGGACCTCTCAGCTGGTGTGCCCTCCACCTCACCACTGGAACTCTGACCTCACACACTGCGGGGGTGCTCAGGTAGGACTTCTTGACCTGCATGCACACTCACAGCACCCCCGGAGCGCCACTCCCACCCGCAAACTGTGACTTGACTGGTGGGAGTCTATGCAAGAACATTAGGCTTACACATGAACTTCTTCCTCACCCAGAACCTGGCTCTGGCATCTGCCATGGAACATTACAGCAAAATTCCCTGTAAAGAGGCAGGGAGTCAGACCATACTAGATAATCCAGGAGCTGATCATCTTGTCAGAGGAACGCAGTGGGTTCTCTTCCAAAAGCTGCAGCAGGAAGAAGCTGAGTGCTGCAGCAAGACACAGTCAGGCATATCTGGACAGGATCGAGATTGGTGGAGCCAGATCCAAATTTTAATGGATGCTAACAGCATAGTTTCACAGAAGTGCAGTGGTCAAAGAAAACGACAAAGAGGAGGAGCAAGATGCAATCTCATGTCCCAAGGCAGCCCAAAACAAATAAAGGAGACACTATCATGGAAGAAATGGGGGATCATGTAGCCAAAATCTCTGAATATGTAGCATCTGAGGTAGACAGACAAGTGCAGAAAGGTATAGAGGAACTTAGATCAAAAATAACACATCAAGTAAAAAAGAGATGCATGAATTAATACAATCTGAAGTGGAAAAAACAATGGCATAAAAGGATAGAGGAAATCAGATGAGAAATAACCTCCAAAGTAAAAGAAATTCATGTCTAAATTAACAGCATCTAAAGTAGGGGAACACTTACAGAAAGGTAGAGAGGAGATAAGAGCAGAAACAATCTCTGAAGTAGAGAAAGAAAGCATAAGCATTAGGAAAGAATTAAATGCTACTAAAGAAGTTATTGATCAAAGTAAGAGGAGAATAGAAAAATCGTGGACCCCATGAATGAGCAATATAGGAAAGAAATAGATTGCCTGAAACAGTTTCAAAGAGATATACAAGAAAATAAAATCTCAATCACAAGCTGGCAACACTGAATGTACAACAGTGAAGATAGTTTGAGATCTTGAAGACACATTCACAGCTAGCGAAAAGGTAAGAAAGGATTTCTGAAAGAAAAATAGGAAGCAGGAAAAAAATTGAACATCTCCAACATGATGAAAAATGAACGTTAAATTAATAGGAATGAGTGAAAATGAGACAATACAAAGGATATAAAAATAATATGGGCAGAAGTAATAGCGGAAAAATTTCCAAATATGAGAAAACAATCAGACCTTCAGTAACTAAAGCATACAGAATTCCAAAGAACATCAACCCAACTAAAACACACCCAAATGTATAATAGTCAAGATCCCAGAAATCCAGCAGATGAATAATATACTAAAAACTGCTAGAGAAACGAAATAGATTATATTTAAAGGAAAACCCATCAGAATAATGGCAGATTTATCTTCCCAAACCATGAAATCAAGAAGAGCATGGAGCAGAGTGCTTCAAGTCCTCCATGAAAACAA
>PVJA010034224.1:0-22507 GCA_004027025.1 Myocastor coypus | reverse complement strand
AAAAAAAAAGTAATGTGGATTTAGAAAGGTTAATGTTTAGTTGTTTGATCAATCTTATATACCTATATGTTTTAATCTAAACTGATCTGATGATGAAAATATGTAATATAACCACTGTTAAATTTATACAATAAAAAGTCCTTCTGTTAAAAAAAATTAGAAGAGGATATAAATAGTAGTTCATATAAAACATTTTATTTTCCTGCTACAACTGCACCTCAGGATTAAGAGGCATCCATTCTGCGAGAATATTGTTTAGGGGTCAATCAGTGACATTTTGATTTTTTCTTTTTATTATTTGATACACAGTATCACTAGGTTCCATGGCATGTGGCACCAGGGATCAGACTCTGGTCTGAGTGCTTGCCAGGTAGTCACTTAGATTGCTAATAGTTTGATTCCTGCATTTCTTTTAAATCAACTTATGTGCTACTGTAATGGAAAGACCAGTAACACAATGCACTAACAGCGGGTCAGATCTGGTAGGACGAATTGTCTCTGTAACGCAGAATAAGTTTTAGACACCAAATAAGTAATCATTTCTTTCCATCAGTAGGGAATGGGCATCAGTATAAGAAAGCCAAAACACAAAATTGTTGCAATAGAGATTTTAAAACCATATATGTTTTAGAAGAAATGAATTAACGTTACACTTATGGCAGTATTTTAAGCAAATTGTGATATTTGAACATTATAAACATTTGGACTATTAAAAAATAAAGAAAATTTTAAGCTTGTTACAACACCATAGATATTGTATTATCTCTAAATTGTACTTTAGCTAAATAGCTATCAATCTAGATATTTGAATATTTATTGCATAGTTCTAAGTTAAAACTTAGGGTTTTATAAACATCTGGACAATCTGAATAGCTCTTTAGAACTTTCTCTTACATTTTCGTAATTTAAAATTGTCCAACTGGAATGTTGAAACAGAAGCTGTTGTTTCGATAAAAATTTTGAAAGGCATTTATATATGTCAATGTCTTCACAACCACTTTAGATACTAGCTACATAAATGTTAACAAATACAGTTATATGTCCCTGAGGATACATGTGTAACCTAATGACATTACCAACTGCTAAGTTATTTGTTCACCACTTTCTAAATACTCAACATTTATAAATATTGTGTCTTTTTCATTTTGTGTTAATTTCTTTTTTAATATTCATTAAGAGAGGAGAGGAAAGAAAAAAAATTAAATTATCTTACCAGTTGTTACTAGATTAACTAATAACTGACAAATCAGAAACAACTTTGTTAAAATGAGAATAAACATAACACAAAGTTGTGTTGAACACGGAAGAATTAAAATCAATAAAGCCAGTGCTGCCAAGGTCAAACACTGGTCAATGTCATGCACGAAGCAGACACATCAAAGCAGACTGCGCCAGGACGGCCTTGGGTGAGGCGGACACACACTGTCGCAGAGCCACCTGCGTAGACTGCGACTGACACGAAAACACTGTATCAGAGTTCACCCATCGCTATGGTGTGGGGCTTCTGTGATTAAAGGGATCACAGGATACAGTAACAGGATGATTTTTCGACTCCATATTATCATAATAATATATTTTTAGAGAACAGTCATAAAAAATCAGATGACTTAGTAGAGTGTTTTTTGTTGGTTTGTTTGTTTTTTCCAGAACCAGGGATTGAACTCAGGCCCTTGTGCTTGCCAGGCAAGCGCTTATTCTACTGAGCTATCTGCCCAGCCCAAGTTTCAGTGTTAGTAAATTTCATTATCTAAAAGGTATTTTAATGAATTAGGAAACACTGATGGAAAATGAGGAAAGAATAAGTTTATAAATAATTTATAGGTGAATTGTTAATTTTCCACACTTAGTGCTGAATTCAGTGTCACAACACACAGGATACAGCCAAAACAAAACAAATGAAAAGCTGAAGCAACTGCATTTCTTTTTTTTGTTTTTGTTTTTTTGTTTTTTTGAGACAGGGTCTCGCTGTACAGTTCAGGCTGGCCTTGAGCTCAGTTTTGTAGCCCAGGCTGGTCTTGAACTCTCACCGATCCTCCTGCCTCAACCTTCCGAGTGCTGGGATTACAGGCGTGAGCCACCACACCCGGCTTAACTGCATTTTTTAAAAAATCACTTTTAAAATTAAAATTTTGAGACACAAGGTAATGCATAAAATTCATTTTCTTGGAAAATATAACAATTATTAATAAGTGCACAGCAAATGAAGATACTTTGACACATACAAAGGAACACCATGTTTACATCACTGGAAAATGATAGTATCCAGGAAGTAGATAACTAAATTCATTAGAAAAGTGACAAATATAAATACATCTCTCTTAACAATTGATTGGTGGCACTGGCGGGATAGCTCAGCAGACTAAAGCACCTGCTTAGCCAAATGCAGGAACCAGGGTTTGATCCCACATCGCACCACATAGCACACCATCCCCACCCCTAGAGTGGGTTCAGCTGGCCACAGAGACCATGGTAACTAGCGAACTCATGTAACCCCAGTGCTGGGAAGACTGAAGTTAGGAGGATCAGTACAAGCCTGAGGTCCATAGTGAGACGCTGTATCAACCAAATACATTAAAAAAGTTGATTGGTTAAAAACAAAACCAATGTGTAGCAGAGGGTTTACAGGGTCTCACTATACAGATCAGACTTGTACTGATTGTCTTGTTTTCAGCCTACCAAGTGCTGAGATTACAGGTGCACAACACCATGCCCCGTCTCAGTCGCCACCTCAGCATGCCCCAGGGTTGGGCCAAAACAGCACAGTGGGGATTGAGCCCCAGTCCCTGTGCTTGCCTAAGCAGGTATTTTAGTCTGCTGAGCTATCTGGCCAGTCCCAGGGGCCTGGATTTCTTTTTTTACTTCTCTTTTCAGGGGAGTACTTGGCTGTTTTTGTTTTGTTTTTCCTGTTACTAAGTTTTCCTTTTTCTCTTCCAATGATTTCTTCTGGTATGCAGGATCTTTTCAAAAAGATGAGATCCCAAATGTTGATTCCCTGAAGTGTTTCCCATGCAGGGTTTGGATTCTGTTCACGAAGTCTCTACTTACCCCTAAGTCTTTAAAATTTCTACCTACATTTTCCTCCAGGAGATTTAGTGTTTCTGTTTTAATCTTTAGGTCTTTATTTTTACTACTGTAGTGTATGGTGATAGACATGGGTCTAATTCTAGCCTTCCATATGTGAAAAGCTAGGTTTTCCAACACCATTTATTAAACAGGCTTTTGTGTTCCAGTAAACATGCTTGGTTACTTTGTCAAACATAAGGTGGTTGACTGTGTTTGTAGTTGTGTCTGCATCTTCTAGTCTGTTCCATTGATCCTCAGGTCTATTTTTGTGTTAGTTCTATGCTGATTTTATCAGAGTAGTTTTGTTGTATAGCTTCTTGTCAGGGATTGCGATGGTTTGTACCTTTCCTCTGTTACCCAGGGATGATTTTTTTTTTATTATGGGTATCTTCTGGTGCCAGATTAATTTTAAGAATACATTTTCTAGATCTGTGAAGTAAATGATTGTTATTTTATTCAGGATTTCATTGACTTTGCATAATGATTTTAGGAGTGCAATCATTTTTATGATTTGTTGTTTTCTCTATCCAGAAGCAAGGAATATCTCCCTATTTTTTGAAATTCTCCTTGATCTCTTTTGTCGGGCTACTGTTATTTTCACTGTATACATCTTTTACTTCCTTTGTGAGGTTGATTCCTATGTCTTTCGCTGTTTTGGATGTTATGGTGAAGGGTGTCATTTCCCTAATTACTCTCTCAGTGTGTTTGTTGTCTGTGTATAAACATACTGCTGATTTTGGAGTAATGACTTCATATCATGCTACACTACTGAATTTGGTTATTATTAAATCGATGAATCCCTTGCTGGAGTTTTTCAGCGCTTTTTTGTACAGTATCATCCTATCTGCAAACCTTAAAAAGCTAAGGCTAGAGATCCCATTCAATCCCACGATTCCTCCTTTGGATATTTTCCCATAAGAACTAAAAGCACCATATAACAATGATTTATGTGCACCCATGTTCATAGGAGCACTACTTGTCATAGCTAAATCTGGGAAGCAACCCAAATGCCCATCAGTTGAGGACTGAGTAAAAAAATACGGTACTTTCATACAATGGAGAACTTTTCATCTATAAAAATGGATAAATTGCCGGGCGTGGTGGCGCACGTCTGTAATCCCAGCACTCGGGAGGCTGAGGCAGGAGGATCAGTGTGAGTTCGAGACCAGCCTGGGCTACAAAAGTGAGCTCAAGGCCAGCCCGAACTGCGCAGTGAGACCCTGTCTCAAAAAGACAAAAAAAAAAAAAAAAAATGGATAAATTAGAGTCTTTTCTTCTAGACATGGATTCGAACCTGTATGTGTAAACATCATATTGTGTCCTTATTGTAAGGACCTAGTAGACTAAAAATCTGAAGGATACAGTAGATACTATGAAAAGGGAATAAATCTATCCAAAATGAAGTAATTATGGAGATGAAAAGGACAAGAGACAAAATGGGAGAAAGAGATATATCTACATATGTATGCAGGTGGCTTGGATAACTGTAGAGTTCTGCTGGTCTATGAGAAGGAAAAGTTAATACTTATTTTATCCGCCTTTTTTCTTTTTTGTGCCTATTTCTCTCTTCTTAATTTCTTAGAATTTTTTTCTTTCCTTTTCCAGGTTTGCATGCATATGTCTAGTAATCTGAACAAATGCGTTGAGGATAACACTGTGAAATACTACACACCGTTGAATTCATATTTTGTTTTAGTGAAATTCTGTATCACACGCAATTTTTGTTATCATTTTGTATTCTCTTCTAAAACATAAAAATGTTGAAAATAAAGAATTATGAGATTAAATCATAAAGCTTATTATTAATACATGGAATGTATAAATACCATATACACAAAGTAAAAATATATCATCTTTCTATATAAGATCACTTTCAACACCCATCAAAGTTATTCACATTCTTCTTCCTATTCCTATTCTTATTCCTAGAACATTTAAAAATTGTATAATTTTAGGAAACCACAGTCATTAATTAAATTAAAAGCCAATTACCAAAGAGAAGCCCTTGGAAAATCCTCTGCCTTTTGAAACTACTTGAAGTATCACACAGACCCTTAGATAAATTATTTTTTGAAAAACTTCTGCATATTTCAATTAAAAATGTTCTACATATTATAATCTTCAACATTCCTTGAAGGAAAATAAATATAAAATACAGTGACACAAAGAATATTAGAAACCCTAAAATGCTAATTGTTTAAAAATATGATAAATACATAATATAATTCAGGAAAATGATTGATAGGTTCAGAAAAGGAATATAGAAATATCCCATATTAGTGAATGTGTCACACACTCATAGATCCAACACAACGTAAAATGAAAACAAAAGTAATTACAAAAATATATACCCAAATCTATAATTATCAGGGAAATAAAACAAAGCACTATGACTTTTAAAATTCTCTCAAGAGAAGGGCTGGGGAGATAGCTCACCAGGCTAAAGCCATGACTTACGCAGGCACAGGTACCATAGTTAGGTCCCTGGCACCCCATGCCACAGCAGCCCCACACCCCCAGGGTGCACTGAGCCAGCCACCCATCCCAGGCAGGTTAGCACAGGCCTGTAATCCCAGCACTGGGGAGATTGAAAGCAGGAGGACCACCAGGAGTCTGAGCTGTGTAGTGACACCCTGTACCAAACACATTTAAAAAAAAAAATTATCTCAGTTGGAAATGGTAATTCTGAATTTTCCTTACAGGAAAAGAATTCAGAAAAGAAGACTAATATTTTTGGGCTGTTGTACTGATTCCACAAACATGTACAGCTTCTCCCAGATAATTACTAATCTAATCTTAATAGAAGGGGAAGCAAAGAACAGCATGAGACCAAAAAAAAAAAAAAAAAAAAAAAAAAAAAAAGAACTGGGGATTCCCTATGGACCTCAGTGTTACAATAAGACAAAAAGAATAAGTCTATTAACCACTTCCAGGTTCTTTATAATGAAAATGTATCTTTTTTTACTATTTAAACAGATTGAATTATGAAAAATAAATCATGCCCTGAAAACAGTTATGCAACTCAAATCATAATTTTTTTTTAAGGTTTCTAGCAAAGAATTAAAAAGTAAAGACTAATCTTCTATAAATCTATGAGATGAACCACGGGTACCTAGTGACTCCTCCAGTCAACATTATCATAAGGCACAAAACCCTGCAGCCTCTACAGCATTTGGTGGAGGTGACATCTGCTTGGGTTACTCTTCCCTGTGTGTCCGCAAAACACAGAGCATAAACCACAACAGGAGAAAAGAAGCTCCAAGAATTAAAGTTATTTCCATAATTAGAGGTCAAATAATCCCAAGGTGTAAAACAACTGTAGACAAAAATGGAAGAAAACATGGACTACGTTTCCAGGTGCCTTTCACACTTTTGCCTGGAGAATTAAACCTCTAGTAGACAAGTAGAGACCAAGAGTCAGGTTGACCATTTGTTTAAAAAACATCATACCATAGCGATATCTGTGCACCTACGTTTATAGCAGCCCAATCTGTAATAGGCAAATCTTGGAAACAACCAAAATGCCCATCATTTGAAGAATGGTTGAAAAAGGTGTGGTATTTTTATACAATGGAATGTTACTCAGCTAAAAAGAATGATAACTTTGAAGATTTCATATATAAATGGATATATATTGAACATATACTCATTAGTGAAATAAACCAGACCCACATGTATAAATATCATATAGTATTCCTAATATAAGAAATTTAAAGAAGAAAATAAAAACTTAAGGGCATAACACAACTGAATGTGTTATGGATTAAACAACGAAGTGACTGGAAGCAAATAAAAGAGGTAACATATCAGGAGCAAAACCATGCACTTATGTACACAGGATAAATAAGATATTGGTCCTAAGATTCATCACACTGATCATAGCACCATGTAACACTAAAACTATGCTTGGAATGCATGTCACTCTCATCTTTTTGATGTGTAGTGCTCCCAATGTAAACTCAGTTACTGTTATGTTCTCTCTCAAGAATATTAGTTGAAAGTAAAAGACTGGGCCAAATAAAAAAATAAAAATAAATAAAATCAATGCCAGAAAATGAAATTCATCTGTTTGTAAACCCTAAAAGAGAAAAAATGGCGAAGTAAAAGTTTTCAGCAGATGAAAGTAGTAATGTTAGAAGAATATTAAAAAATGTGTATAATTTAGTAGTCTTCAAACTTCAATGAGAACTTATGGTTTGAGAAAAGAGATCTACACTTTAGTAATTAGGTCATCAAAAAGAAAAAATCAAACAAGAAAAGTGATACTTAAAAGGAAAAAAAGTAAGTTCAAGACCAGTCTGGACTACAAAAGTGAGCTCAAGGTCAGCCTGAACTGCACAGCAAGACCCTGTCTCAAAAAGACAAAAAAAAAAAATAAAATAAAAAAAGGAAAATAAATTTAAAGATCCCTAAAATAAAACAAAAAATGTCTCATTCTCTGTCTCTTTCCTTCTTAATATAACATATCTGGTCATATGTACATATGCATATATACATATATGGACATTCAATTTTATCCATAAAGCATGGTACTTACTGATCTGGGAGTCTGCTACTCTACAGCCTTGGACTTTATAGATTATAAAAATGTGTGAATATATAAGTCTATCAAAACTAATTATCTGTATATGGAACCAACATTTATAAAGCAAAATTTCAAAAACAGACTATGTCAATGTGAGCTATCTGGATGAGTCACAGCCATTGCTTGACCAATTTGCGTTCTGTGAAAGCCTCAAAGAATTATTTCCTATAGGTGACTCTCTTTAGGCACACTAAACATCATCAATCACTTTAGCGCCATAATCTCCTTGAACAGACATTTTGGGACACTGCTGAGTTACAAGGTGTTACAGTATAGGTTCTCTTATGTCCTGAGTTATGTTAATTTTTATAGATGAACATAGATTAGAAAAAAATTAGAGATTTTGTAATTTTTCTCTAATTTTTAATTTTTAATGTAGGTTTAGAGAAATTAGTTATTTGTAGTTCGACTGAAATGAAAGAATTTTGTTACAGGAATGTGTCTTAATATTCCTACTATTGTTAGTTATATGCCAAAATTTTCAGGTTTATTTATCATTCAGAAATTAATTTAATGATATTTCAGATTTATTTATTTAGATCATCTTTGCATTGTTTTAAAGTCAAGTAGCTATGTAAGCTTGAAAAATGTTATTAGTTTTGTCAACTTTGTTAACACAATTTTAATTTGTCTATTTGGCATATCACAGATGGTGCTATACTTTGTCTCACTGACATGAAAAAATAAAGTCAAATTATAAGATGAAAATAAATAAATAGCATGCAAATTCTTAAAAAAATAATAAAATTTTAAAAATCAGGGACTATGAAGACCAGAATTGCAAGTCCACTACTAAACCTTAGCAAGACTGTTTTAAAAATAAAAGGTTCTGGGGACACACATACACACACATACACACAGACACACACACACATACAAATAGAATAAACCAGGGATTACATACCACAAGATGAAAGTATATAGCATTTATAAATTAATATCACTAAAAATTCATAAGTAGATGGATTAATGAGTGATGTTTAGATGAATATTTATTAATCAATGCTTTAAACATCATAGGCCTTGTTAGAAAGCCCAACTTTGGGAACATATACAAAGTAAATACTCAATAAATGACATAAATGAGGCCAAAACAGCTGTGTCTACTGCATGATTCTGCTACCTGGTATGATTAACAAATTAAAAATGGAAAGAGAAGCAATGTAAAAACCTCCCAAATTATGAAGACCTGATTTCTCAACTTAATTATACTTCATTGAGTCAAGATGTTTTGACTAAAAACCAAATGAAAGTGTAAGAAATATTTTTTTTCTGTCAATCTTTCTAGAAATCAAGAGAGTCAATAATTTTTAGAATAAATAACAGCAGACAAGGGTAAAATAACTTTGTGCTACAAAGAGCAAAATTGATATAAACAAAACTGTCAAACGAATATCTCAAAATATCTTTTGCATTTGAATATAAAATAATCTGCTTATCCCTGTTAAGAACAGTATTTTAAAAATAACATTTCCCTTTCAAATTTTCTCAAGATAAGTATGATATCAGTAAGACAGTGAATACCCCTAAGATTCACATATTTGATAGTTAAATGCCCCATAACAGCATGTGAAGCTTACAGAGTTAGTTTGTTTCCAGCAGCCATGTTAAGGTAATTTTTCATTACAACTACTTGCATACGTGAAATGATAGAAAACGCTTAGCATTTGTAATCTAGAAAAACAGAATTTTTTTTTTTTTTCTGATTCAGAGCATCAGGACACCCCAAAGCTCTGACACTAAAACATCTAATTCATACCTACATATATCACTTGAGAAAATTACAAAATAAACTTTAGTCTCATTCTGGTATGATTTCTGCACCAAATCTCAAAATTATGAGAACCTAAGTTATTTCCAAGAGCTATTAGCATTCTTGTCAACATTTTGCAATTGTTTGGTGTGTTTTTATTAGAAAGAAATAATATTTTATTGTTCCCCAGATGACAAATTCAATATTAAAATATTTTACATAAATCATTGCAATAACAGTATTAGTTATTTTGTCGTAAACTGTACAGAGTTATGTTTACTCCTTGACATCTTAACAGATACATCATAAAAATTTTCTACTGATTAAACATTTTTGATACAGAAGACAAGAGCCTGGTTACATTCTGGTATTTGTCAATCTTAGAGCTATGTTTCTTTGCGGGGTGGGGTCCATAAATTTGAGCCTCAATATTATCAGCAGTAAAGGATAGGAGTTCGTCATAAGATTTTTATCAAAAATTTGAGAATGGCATTAGGTTGTGGAACATATCATTTTATATACCATTCCCATCATGCTCTTGTGCAACTATGCATTAGATATTACTATGTTCTGAAGAATACACCCAACTTGTATTGCTTTTTACCTACTAAAGTTGCTGGCTTTAAACCACTGTCTTTATACCAATTTACAGGGTTTTTTTGTTTGTTTGTTGGTTAGTTGGTTTTGTTTTGTTTTACTTTGTATTTTAGGGAAGAGTCTACAGCGTGTTTAGGGTCTTACTACTAGATCAGACTCATAGTGATCCGCCCTTTTACAGCCTCCCAAGAACTGGGGTTACAGGCGCGCCACCATGATGAGTCTAAATTGCAGTCTCAGCTGGCACTGGGGCGGGGCCTGCATGGCAGGCACAGGATTGAGCTCCTGGCCCCTGGACCTGCCTGCAGGCGCTTTAATCTGCTGAGCTATCTGACCGGCCCTAACAATTTACAGTTAAACTGAAACAATACAATGAGTTAGCTTTCTTTTCTTTTTTTTTTTTTTTTTTTTTTTTTTGTTGTTGTTGTTGTCTTTTTGTGACAGGGTCTCACTATGCAGTTGAGGCTGGCCTTGAGCTCACTTTTGTAGCCCAGGCTGGTCTCGAACTCTCACCGATCCTCCTGCCTCAGCCTCCCGAGTGCTGGGATTACAGGCGTGAGCCACCACGCATCCTTTCACGTCTTCCTCATGGTTTCTTTAAAAGCCCGGGCAGGGCTGGCAAAGCCACAGCATGTGTGGCGCAGCACATGGCTGGAGCCACTGATCGCTCCAGATGGCTCAGGATGGAGGGGCCTGGGCTGCTCTCCTGGCTGGCAGCCATCATGGCCTGGGACGCTGCCCACTGACCCTTCCACTGCGTTGCCACAGGAAAGTCTCAAGGAGTATGCTTCGGCGCTGGAGCTGCTGGATCCCAGAGCTGCTATTCCATAAACTGTGATTCAGAAATGGAAAAGCAATGCAATTCGCTCCATAAACTTACCATAATTAGCAAGTAAGAATACTTTAATAAGAACCTTTTAAAATATGTTTCAGATGCTGAGATAAATTATTTAAATGTTAAAGTGCAAATAAAATATTACCTTGAGGTATAAGATATTAAAAATACTTTCAGGATATCATTCTTATTTCCTTCTTCACTCTGGTGTGTATTTTGATTTTCCTACCAGCCTGGGTAAATATTGCTCTCCTGTAATCTAAATAATCTCAATATTAAAGCATAAAGCTAGGAACTTCATTAGTGACCCTGCCAAAGTCCTGTTGCCTAATACCCGGCTCCACTAAGCATAAGCCTCCATTGCCTTCCACGTGTTCCTTTTAACTTTGCTGTCTTTTTAAAACGAATTATCTGAAAAGAGGCAAACATGAAATCGGGTGGGGAGATGTTACTTCCCTTCCACATCTATTAAGTCCTTGAGAAAATTTAATCAGAATTATTAATCTGTTGTTATCCCTATGCAGCAAGTCATTTCAGTAAGAGAAAAGTGAATGTTGAAATTAGTCCTTATTTTAATTAAAAGACAATCGCCAGAGAGTGGATTTCCTAACCAGTTGTTGACTTACAAACAGAAAATAATTGGCACATAAAGCTAGCAGAGGGCCACCGCTCGGGATGTAGGTGCTTTTGACAATAAGAAAGTAATAATGTAGTGAAATCATTTGCATCTATAGAGGGGATGCTGTATTTATGTCTGCTTCTTGTTATTAGCATTCCAGGACCTAGCAAGACATCACCTTGAACTTCCTTCTTCACCGTAACCAGCTCTCCGTGTGCTTGCTGACAATTGATGAGCTTGACAATCTCGTTAAGCTGCCAAATACATAATGTGCAGAGGCAGTAACTCGCCAGCTCTGGGAGAAGAGCAAAGTGATGGCTTAACATGAACCTTGCACTGATCTTAATGAAAATTTTGTTTTATAAGCCAGCCTGCTGGCATGTCACCCTGCTTGAAGTCTGTGATGCCATGAAGGAAAACTATCTTCGAGGGTCTGTGTGTTTGTCTAACCTTATAGTTGTATTACCTTACTGCACCTTCACTACATTTTTAATGACACAATCTCTTATTTTCCAATATCTATCCCTATTTTATATTTCACCTTTGGAGAACGATCAGACTTATGCCATAAGTTGTTAATGACTCAGAATTTGAAACTAAGGGACCTAGGTTTATGAACAGCATTTCTGTCATATTCTTTATGGGGTAGTTGTAAAACATAAATACATAAATATGGTACGGGTGACACCTGTAAACACAGGATAATTGGAACAAAAGAAGAAGGGAGGGAGGGCAGTGACCTGTCTGGAGCTGGTTTTTTGAAGGACGCACACCCAGGTATCGTTAAAGTATCTTTAAACAAGCTGGAGTGCTGAGATCCTTTGGGAATTCAACTACCATTCATTGCAGCAAAAAATCCCAATACTGCCCACTTCTTTAGAAATTCTGCAACAGGTAGAGAGCCCAGAGACTCTTCATCAATGATGCTATCAGCTCTACATTTTCCGCAGCCCTGCTGAAGTTCCAAGACTAGGAAAGAGGAGGGAATGAGCAGTTAGGGCTTGAGGTTCGAGGGTTGGGGGAGGCGCTTAGGAAGAGCTTTGATTGGTAAATGAGATATAGGTAGTAACTAGTGGTGCCTTTTATTTTATCATTCAACATATCTATGTCTGACATAATATAAAATCACAGGCAATTTTTTTAACATGAAGGACTGCAAACAAATATACGGCTTCCAGTGAGTTCTTCAGGAGAAGGTCCTAGATTTCTTTTTCAAAACAATTGCTTTTTCTCCACCATTTAGTGAAAGCACTTGGGGAACTATGTTATATGACATCAAAAATTATGAGATAGTTACATTCAATAGATTAAACATACTGTTATGGGCTAAAAATCTAAATATGAAATATGAGTCCATAGAATTTAAAGAGAACAGGGTGAAAATCCCAGAAATCGAGGACTCAGCTGATTTTCTTTTACTGCTAGGTGGCCAGGCTATCAGAAGTCTATTAGCTAATGACATGGTTTGGGAAGAAGGAGGGAATGCGGGGACAGATGACTAGCAAAGATTTACGCTAACGTGGGAAAAAAATAAAAATGAAATTCACAGAAACAGAATATATTTTATACCCCAGAGCAATCAATAAGGCAACAGTGCATGTAACTTGGGACACCCCTCATTTACTTTTGGAAAGAATAAGGAATAAAAAGCAAAACACAGACCATGAATACCAACATAACAAGATGTATTTGCTGTTTCATTTCAGCTTTAGCTTTTAGTAATGACAATAATAAAGATCCAAAATGAAAAACCACATAAAAGACAAGATAAGAAGGGACCTAGTTTTTCTTTTTTTTTTTAAGACAGTAAGGTGAGATATAATTACTTAATATATCATCTCATGTACATAAATTCACCATAGAGGAATGGTAGAAAATTCAATGATTATTATTCATGTTAACACATTAATACTTATAATCACTGTGGCATCTTTCCGAAGACTAGGTTATCTTGAATTCTAAGATACATACTAATTTTAAAAGCAGTTACATGACTTCTGCAGCCTGTGCTAGCAGAAGCATGACCAACCTGAATGCTGTTGAAAATAAAGAACATGTTCTCCAAAGATGTCAGTGAGAACTCGGACACTTAAGGAGGTGAAGCAGATGTCTAACAAGCTGCTTTTGCAATAGTGGGAGCGACAAGGGTCAGAGGCCCCAGTCATTCTGAAAGCACCCCAGACCGCTTCTTGAACAAGAAGGCAATCTGAACTCATGAGATCAAGTTAAACATGCTGTTTTTTTTTTTTTTTTTTAAGGCCTTGTAACATTTTTATCACTCTAGGAATTGGCTTGGCTTTCAAATAATAATGCAAAAGGAATTCTGCAAGAAACCTAACCTCCAGCACATCTTGCTGGACTAATCACTATGACATTGCAGTATGTGAGAACAAAATCTCTTTTTCTTTCCCAGTTTCCTCACCCAGTTTCTGCTTCCCATCCATGTCGGGTATGTTTGAATGAAGAAGATCTTTGATGGGAGACATTCTGAGCCATCGTTGTTAACTTCCCAGATACATCAAGCTGTCCACTGTTGTTTTCTCTATGGATTTCTCTACAATAAACATTGTCATCATTCTACCCAACTCAATGCATTCGTGTGTGTGTGTGCATGTGTGCCTCTGTGTGTGCCTGTGTGTGTGTGTGTGTGTGTGTGTGTGTGTGTGTGTGTGTGTGTATGAATGCTAAGCATGGAGTCTTCCACAAAGCTCTATCTACAGGCCTGGTTCCCAGGGGTTCATACCTTTCGCTGGTAGTTGAGTGGAAACCCTGAGATTGGGCTGAGTGAGGGAAGAGGAACCTACACTTAAAGCCCTAATTACATACTAAAAATTTCACCTCAATAACAGGCAAATCTCCCAGAAATTATTTTTGTGCACATGAAAATATGATACCATTTGTTGTGACTTTCTTAGTCTTTTCCTCAATGGAGTTGTCTGTTGAAATTCAAGCATTTCAGAAGTTCTTTGTCTTTTAGAACAGTACAATTGAGTCGTTAGGGTCATAAACACAAAGCTCAGACTTCTTAGATCCACATCTTTTCTCCATGGTATCTTAAAGCACGACACTTAAACTCTTTGAAAGCTTCTTCCTATCTAATGTAAGATATGAGTAGACCACATCTCCCAGTGTTCTTCAGATTTTTATGCGAGTTGACAACATAAAGCATATGTGCTAGGAACAGTGTGAGCTTTTACAGACTGTTATCTATTATTAGTTAGCATAAAATTTTTAATTTAATAGATGGGTTTTAGAAAGAAATATAAAAACGTACATTTAAATGTATGATTCCATCTGCATTTTGATTTGCAAGGCGATTGATTATATTTTTTTAAGTTTATGAGACCAATTTGAGGTTGATACCAGCTTGCAGCTCCTGAGCACATGCCCTTTGCAAATGCATGCTTATTTTGTACCAAGTGTTTGCAGATGTGAACATATGTGTGTGGGTATTTATTTTACACATCTCACATTTTTAGAAGAATGCAAATAGAATTCACACATATGTATACATGTAAACACATGCTCATTGAAAACTATAGTTTCCCCAAAAGGAAGCTCAATAAACCTTTAGTGTATTTAAAATTCAACATAAAAAGTTTCAAATTTAGAAGAATTTGTCATCTTATGTCTTGATTTTCACTTTTAACTATATGACTACTTTGAATGCATACTGTGAAATTATTTTGCTACTATTCATTGAAACTTGAAAAAAACTAACTGGGTGTGATAACATATGTTTGTAATCCCAGCTATCAGGATGCTGAGGCAGGAGGAGCGCTGGGAGTTCGAGGCCAGCCTAGGCTGCAAACTGAGATTTTGGGGCCAGTGAGATAGCTCAGCAGTCTAAACCACCTGCTTAGGCAAGCTTGGGCAATCACAGATTTCAGTTCATTCCCTGGCACCACATGTACCAGCCCCACCCCCAGCGCAGGCTGAGCTGGCCATCACATAAGTGAAAAAAAAAAAAAAAAAAACCTGAGATTTTGTCTCAAAAATTAAAAGAAAAGAATTAAAGAAGGAAGGAAGGAAGGAAAACAAAAGTAAACAATGAAAGGAAGATGAAAACATAAATGTCAAGATCTAAACCAAAATTGCCTATGATGTAATTAAAGGGATTCTGTGAAGTATACTGTTTGTCTACTAATGCATAGTTTCAAATTAAAATTTGTTCCCATTATATAAAATATTTAACTTTAAACTTTGAGTAAAATATATATAAAGTAAGAAAAATAATTTAAGAGCAAAATTATGTACACAGCAAATAGTGTTAATCGTCTTTCTCCAATAATGCTCGATTTTACATTTTGTTAATTAGAAATCTTCAGATATTCATTTTAAATGTCAGTAACTTTCTGATTCATTTCTTTCTCAGAAATAGCTAATGTTCACATTTATTTTATCTGAATTAATCAAAAGACAGTCACTTTTACTATGTTGAAACACAGCATTCAGTGGAAAAGTTGGTAACTGAAAAATATTGCTGATAAATCTGGAATTCTTCAAAGGTGCTCTAGAATTTCCAAGTCATAAAAGGTGGAATAAAAGAAGACATGACATAAATTTGTAAAATTTGTGATAGTGGACATGTAGAGAAAGCATACTAACATTAATTTTTATTTGACTTTTTTCAGCATTGAAATTGTCCTATTTCTTGTTCTTAGATCTTATATTTTACCATTTTATTCATGTTAATTTTTCTTCCTTTGTACGTAGTAATAACATAGGATACTGATTTCATTTCAACCTCCAATACTGATGATTACTCATCTTGTCTTTGAGAGATCTGTGCATGCTGTGTTTGTCTCCATTGCTTCATTTTAAAAATATGTACTTATACCTGCTTATCACATCAACAAACGCTTGCTGAGCTGACTTACATCGGTCAAGGATCAGACGGCCGTCCCTAGCACATTGTTAACCACACAAAATCAGATTCATGAGTTCCAGAGAGACATCATGTTTTAAAAGTTGAAAAACTTGTCTGTCTTAATGTCACAAAAACACAGAACATGCTAAAGTGAAGACATGTGGTATACATAATAAGCTTGTCTCAGGAGGGAGAAATCACTTAGGTATATGACAGAATAAGTAGAAACTTCCTTGTGGAAACTTCCAGAAGAAAGCTTTTTCCTCCAGAGTTAAGTACCTCAAGGATTCCTGATGGATCAATGCTATTTTCCTGTCTATTGAAAACAGCAGTTTCAATACAGACACAGTGCCTGGTTTTTATTATTCTCGGGAGGAAAAATGTAAACAGTACAGGAAAATTACCATATAGATAAACATCTTTACCCAAAGGAATATTTTATTAAATGTTATGTAGCAGTTATATGCTACACAGGAAAGTATTTGTCACCTTTCCTCCTTCCAAAATATGGAATGAGTGGGAATTATTTTTATTTCATTAGTCTAAATTGGTATAAAAATTGGTTGCTCTAAGCAAACTATCTCAGACTGCTTATAGTGCTGTGTTTGACTATTTTATCTTTATTATTTTATCACTAGTAACTTGTACTTTGAAAACAAAACCTGGAACCACTTACAAAAGCGAATCCAACTCAATAGGACCTTCAATTGCAAAAACTATTCAAATTGGGAAGTTAGTTCTAGCTTTTTATTGGCTTGTTCATTTGTTCAACATTTAGACCTCTTGGGGGTCCGGCGGGATGGCTCAGTGGTCTAAAGCGCCTCCTTGGGAAAGCTTGGGCGGCTTCAGGGACCGTTGTTCGTTCCCCGGCACCACATGCTGCACCAGCCCTGCCCTTAGGGCGGGCTGAGCCGGCCACAAAAATGAGTGAATAAACAAATAAAGGTTCTGAAACAAGAAAAAAATAAATAAATAAAATTTAAAAAAATTCTTAACATTTAGACCTCTTGGATGACGGGGACAGAATTTCCCTTGCATCCAGCAAAGCAAGATCCTGATATAGATGAGGTCTGCTTCACCCCATTGCAAAAGTGCTATGGGCTTTACTCTTTATTTCCTGGTAAAATAAGCCTATGAGTAATATTAAAGAATATTAATGAAAAGGAATACACCATATTCATAAGTGGTAGAATCTTGGGTACATGTAAGGAAAATACATGCAGGACAGAGCCAGCATTTTAGTAACAGGAAAGAAGAGACAAAGAAGGTGCCTGGATGGTGAGTGGGATTGATAGCTTCCTTCCTTTGCGTGGCCTTTTATTATTCTATTTGATATAGGTGAATAACATACTTTTAGCCTTAAGACGCTACTACACCAAGCAAGGTGAAATAATCTACTCCTTTCTCCCGTCCACACATGTTTTAAGCTTTCTAACTTCCAGAGATATTTTACCAGCAGACACCTTACAAGTAAAGTTAACAGGGCACATGTTTCATCAGTCCCTGTCACCATACCCTGAGTTTTGATACATGGATAACTGGATGAGTCACTAGACAGATAGCTGGTGGACAGATAAATAGTACTTACATATACACACATACATGTGTTTGTGTACATGAATGGATACTCCACTTACATAGTTGGATGGATCCTTCTCACCTATACCTTGTGATATGAGCAACTACATTGAAGATAGCAATGTGCATTGTGCTAGCCATTGTTGTGCTCCTACAATCTTGTTTAGACATTTAAACACTTTGTTGTTATCATTGATGCTTTTCTTTAAAGTAAAGAAAATTGAAAAGTTAAACTTCAAATGTACACAGATACCTGAACTAGTCAAATTTTTAGACAGATGGACATTAGCAGGCCTGAGAGACAAAGACCATGTAAAGTAGTACGCCGTGTCAGTTACGGTAAAAGATCTTAATACTTAATACAGTTATAGTAGTACCAGGTCTCACACTCAAAGACCCAGGACCTCTGTCAGTAGCATGCCGGATTGTCATGGCCTATGGCCCATTGATAGTAGAAAAGCAAATATTCTTTGAAAACCTCCTGCCTCTCCCGAGACCTTGTTTAGACTAGCACTCATATTTCTTAAATTTATTTTCTAAGTTTGTAACACGATGAAAAGCCCTGAGGCAACAACGACAATTTGGAAAGGCCACAGAGATACTTGGCAGTTTCAAAATTACCTTTAAGAAAAGGGGTCTAACACATCATAACCAACACAGTTTCCTAAATTCAAAGAATAACTTTTTTTTTTTCCTTTATCGTTTTGAGACAGGGTCTTGCTATCCACTTCAGGGTGTCCTTACTGAAAACACAAACCTCTCCATATCTCCTTCAGAATAAATGCCACCTATCCTTACGCATGACCAACTTTGCTTCTAGAGCAAATTAATTATATTGAAAGCACAAAGAACCAAGAAGATTGGCAGTAGTCAGCTCCTCAGGTCAGCTCTTTGGAGTCAGGACTTTGCTGCCCAGTGACAAAGTGCAACACCACTAAATCCTTACACAGTTAAGGATTATATAATGTGCCTGAGTGTCTCTGTCTTCTCTTGTTTCCTACAGCATGGTTTAGTGTCCCAATTCAGATCCCAAACCCCACGCACAATTGGTGAGTAGCTTGACTGTTCTCTCCACCTTTCTCAGCAGCCAATCAGCAAAATCTTACAGCAGTAAGTAGTTGAGAACTAAACGAAACAGTATTTTCCTCAACAATCCTCTATGAATTGTCTCTCAAACAACATGTGGAGCTCACATCAATTAAGTATATATTTCCTCTTGAGATACAGCTGTGGGGATTCAAAGAAGAAATCTATAAACAAGGCAGCCTGAATGAGTGAAGCCCAGTTTGTGATCCAACTTCAGAATACTAATCAATAATTGTGACAACTTTAGTCATCTATTAACTTTTGCTAAAAATGTAACAAAAAGTGTAAGTCAAACAAGGTCTACACATTCGGCATTTCAGTCACCCGTTGCTTTACACTCTTACATTCTGCACCACCACCTCCTGAAGTAGCTTTGGATGTGCTCTTCCAAGGTGACTTAAGAAGCCTCCTTAAAGCTCTAAAGAATGCTGCCACCTGGAGCTGGGGGCAGGAAGCAAGGCTCCCCAAACACAGGCCTGGGTGACTTCAATCTTCTTCACAGGCTCTGATGTTGTGTGAGTTCTGCAGCCTTCCCAATGTCAACAGGCCCTGAACAGAAACCTTTTGAGTTGAGGAAGTAGAAGCCGCCATGATGAAGAGGATTCTGCTCCTTCCACATGAGGTCACCTGGCTGAGCCAGAGTACACTGAGTCTTGTGACTACAAACTTACAACCCAGGCATAAGATTCACAGGTGGAGAAGCTGCATGCTCTTTGGGCTCCTGGCACAGCATTCAGCTGCTCCCAACACAGGGAAGGCCCAAGCCGCATGAACCAGAGTGGTCTTAGAGCCACCATGCAGGCCCTGAGTTCTGGTCCTCAGTGGGCCATCAACTAGGAAGGGGGAAGCAACTTAATGGCAAGCTGGGGTCGTTGTGCATCTCAGAGTGCAGAGCTCGGGGACAGAGGGCAGAGTGGAGGGTTTGTGGGGAGAATGTGGGGTGAGGCGGTGCTCCTGGGAGAGGCTGCGGCCTGAGCACCAGCTGCGGGGAGCGGTGCCCAATGTGCTCCGAAAATCTGAAACCAGACTCAGGCATAAAGTGCTCATCTAGGCCTGGTGGGAGATGCCAGTAACCCCAGTAGTTGGAAGCATGAGGCAGGAGAATCTCCAAGAGTTGGAGGCCAGACGGGGCTATGTAGAAAGTTCAAGCCTCACCTGAACTACGTAGCAAGAATTTGTCTCAAGAAAAATGTGCAGGGGAGAATTAAATTTGTTTTCTTGTACTTTTTATTATGTGCAACGCTGGCCAGAAAATATTTTAGTCAATTAAAAATACAAAATTATTTGAAAAATAGATACTTTGATTATGGATATCATGCTAGCAATCAGATTCCATTCTTGTTTTACATTTTGGTTAACTGTTTCTCTGAAATACGACCAAGCATATCATCTCTGTCTTAGGCACATCAGTTCTAGTGGGCTGTAAACATAGGTGATTTCGAAGCACAGTGGCATATCTGAAAGAATTCAATCTTAGCATGAGCATGCCCAATTTCATTTTGTGTCTGCAATATTAATCACCATTCACTTTTCAATAAAATAATTGTAAACCTGGTGAATTTCTGATCATGTTCCTTCTTAGGAATAGAACTATTACAATGTAAAATGTTGGTCTCTGGTGCTACATCCCCAGAACAAAGGTCTACGATGATTTAACTAACAGTTAAATGAGAACTCAAAGTGAATCTTTTGTTAGCATATGTTCTTCCTCAAAAATCAGCTGCTGAAAATATGCCAGTTTAGAAAATGCTCAATTGGAAAAACACTTGCTTCCTTTAGACCAACCGAGCCCCAAGGAAAGGTCACCGCAGCAGGGCGTCTCTCACACTTGTGGAAACCAAAAGGACGATTAAAGTTTCGGCAGTTGAAAATTATCCACTAATTAGAACTAGAAGCAAGAATCCATGAAATACAGGTGATAACCATAAATCAAAACAATTAGACTGTCTAGAAAAGCAACAGGATCGAATCAGAATTGCTGTACCAGCTGCTTATTTAATCTCAAGTTGCAATGTTTTCTCATGCCTTGTGAAGCAGCTCTCAAAAAAGAGTTTGAATTCTGACAAGTACATAGTCTTCAGAATTATTATTCCAAGGAAGCATAGATAAGTAGCCATGGTGGTTATTTAACAGAAATGTTTGGGATTTGAATTGAAAAAGGCAATGAAAATATGAAATTCCCTAATTAAAATGTTACATTTTTACCCAGTATAAATTGGAAATCTAACTAAAGTATAATTTTACTGTTATTGGCATTTACTAAGACAGATTTAGTATGCAAATATTCATATTTTGTTGTACTGCTGGCCTTCGGAAATACATTGGACTCCTATGTTTAAGGGCAATTATTTTATAATAAAATAATTTTAGTGCTCCTCTCACATTCTATTTGAATTTCCTATTTTCTCAGACATTTCATTTTATTTATATTAGGAAAATAAGTACCTTGATTTCACACAATAGGCAATAGAAATCTACAGAAAATATATACCAGCATTGTTTCTTTCTGTAATATGTTGATTTTTATTACCCATTTATTTTTAGTCTTCTCATTTACAATGCATCTTACAGGGCTTTGTAGGGCTAAAACCATAACTGTTACTCTGAAAACATTACACGTCTGTAGAGAAAATAAGATAATAAAAAAAACAACAGCAACGCAGAATTGAAAGTGAGACTATTAAGAAATAAACAAATGAAAGTTTGGAAAATTCTAATAATTTAGTCTAAGATAATTAATTGTAATTTTGTATAAGAATTCCCCTACTATATATGTAATGTAATGTTAGTGACTATCATTGTTATAAAATTTTCTTATTTTATGACTGTAACCAAGTTTTGGGATTTGTCTCCTAATTTTACCTTCTATTAGTCTTTTAGGAGATTACAGACTGTGTCTTAAATTGTGGCAAATAGAGATAAAGACCATGGATCCTGCAATGAAATAACCCAACCAAGCAGCAAGTTACAGGTGCAAACCTGAATGTACTAAGTGTTACCGTAGCAAAGAGCTGTGCTACCAAGAGGAAGGGATATGAACTTCATCCAGGAGAATCCAGAAAAACTGTGTAAAGGCTTCCTGAGCTTTGAAAAGTGCTACGTGTTCCTCAGGTAGAATAGATGGAGAAGATGCTGAAGGACATAGCTTGTGCTCACCCACCGAAAGGCTTCTTATTCCCTTTCCGAGAAGAGCAACAAGGTTTGCCATAGTTGAAAGTTAGGTATACAAAGAGAACTGGGGGCAGATAATGCCCCCAATTCACCAGGCAAAGAGCCACTTAAGCACTCTAAAATAGAATTCAATAATGTTTTGCCCTTTAAACATTGCATGGCCTGGAAGGGAAGCAGGGACACTGGAGGCAGAGGACAGTTAGAATGAAATGGAGAGGACAAACGTCTAGGTGTAAAAAAGATTTGTTTAAATATACAGAAGACAAGTTGGAGTGGAAGTGGTGACACAAGCCTGGCAAGTTAAAGGCCTACCAGGACTCCATTTTAGAAAAAGAGGCGGGGGGGGGGGG
>PVJA010034223.1:0-22709 GCA_004027025.1 Myocastor coypus | reverse complement strand
GACATTCAGGTAACTGAAGCCTAAAGAACTCCAATTAACATCAACCCAACTAAAAACATGCCAAGACATATAACAGTCAAGATACCAGAAATCCAGCTGAAGAATAATATCCAGCTGAAGAATAATAAGCTGCTAGAGAAAAGAATAATATCCAGCTGAAGAATAATAAGCTGCTAGAGAAAAGAAACAGATCACATTTAAAGGAAAACCGATCAGAATAACAGCGGATTTCTCTTCACAAACCATGAAGTCAAGAGGAGCATGGAGCAGAGTGCTTCAAGTCCTCCATGAAAACAAATTTCAGCCCAGAATACTATACCCAGCAAAACTCTCCTTTGAGTATGAGGGAGAAGTGAAATACTTCCATGACAAGAAACAACTAAAGGATTTCATGACATCAAAGTCAATGCTACACAGTATTCTAACAAATATTTTAGAGAGGGACCAAAATGACCTGAATTCAACAAATGAGAACAGAAAGATCCCACCAAATAGAGTAACCAACTAAACATAGGAGGAAAAAGTGGTAAACTGCAGCAAATGAGAGTCATGTCAACCATAAGTCAATACATTTCATTTATAACCATCAATGTAAATGGACTCAATTCTCCAGTTAAAAGAAGTAGACTTGCAGAGTGGATAAGGAAACAGAGCCCAACCATATGCTGTATATGAGATCCTGTACCAAATACATAAATTTAAAAAATAATTATTATAAATAAATAAATAAAAACTTGAGCCAAAAACATTTTCAAAATGCATCTAAGCTTGAGGTCATACCCTCCTTCAACTGCAACATAGAGCCAAGCCTTTTTTTTTTTTTTTTTTTTTTTTTTTTTTTTTTTTTTTTTTTTTTTTTTTTTTTTTTTTTTTTGCTACAAGCCCTTTGATGTGAGGCTATGTGCAGAAGGAAAATTATACAGAAATCAGTAATGCTTATCCTGGGTTATGGTTCCTTGTTTCATTTACTTGCAGTAATCTGCAGAAGGAAAACTTCAAATGAAAAGTTTCAAAATTAAACATCAATTTTCAGTGGCATGCCATTCTGAGTAGCTTAACGAAATAGTTCACTATCCCACATTGGCGGGTTGACTTCTAATAGCCAACTTGTAGCACCCAGCATCATGGTGCTAGGTGTGGAAGAGTCACATGAGGAGTGGTGTAAACAACATAAAAAGCAGAACCAGAGAGGAAGAGGTGCTGCTTTTGGTTCTCATGGAGGAGCTTGTCAAGATGGCTTTCCTGATGTTAACTCAGCTGTTCTCATTGTTGGAGGAGCTGAGCACCTTGTCCCTGAGGGTGGCTGTGGTACTTTTGAGGGGCGCTCTGGTCCTTGCTTTGTGTATCACTTCCTGGTCCCAGTGTAGATCCCTCAGCCTGCTAGTATAGATTCTTTATCCCACTGAGGCACACTCCAGCATCCCTTGTTGGGCCTTCCTAGTGCAGATTCATGAAACAGGCCTGCATAAGACATTGCCATGAGCTGTAGGACTTCAGATGAACTTGTGAGGGCATTTTCATAGGTTGTACGAGTTTAGCTGGACTCATACAGGACATTGCCCTGGGATCCAGGCCCTTAGTTGGATTCTTTAGGTTTTTAGTTTGTGGACAGATTTCCTACATTCTTTTGTATTCAACTCTTTGAGTGAGTATGACAAAATAATCCTATAAATTATGTATCCTGTGTTAAATTGTTTTCTTGCAAATCCCAGTAACAACAGAATTCGTACCAGGAGAGTGGACTCATTTCTGTGATACTGCCTGGCCATGTAGCACAAGAACCCCGAGGAATTAATTTAGAAAAGTTGAGAGACTGGTCTAAACATGGCCCTCATATGCTATAACCTATGTTGGAGACTTTGTTTGGGGCCTGGAAAATCAGAGTACTAATAAAATGCTGCTGTTAAGATGAAGCTCCAGAGCCTTGTATTAAGAAGGTCTGCATTAGCTGATGGACCCCAGGTAGTATATTGTGCTTTGGCAGGAAGTTGGTTTACATGTTGCTTGTGTTTAGAGATATTACCTGAGTATCAGAAGACATTCAGTTCAGTCTGCTATTGGAATGGTGACATGATTACTGGTGAGAGCTTTTGGCCAGATTCATATTAGAAACTAAAGGTGAAATGCCAGCAAGGTGATTTGAAACATTTCACCAGGGGAGGCTCTAATGGAGCTTTCTATTGCAAGAATGAAACAGAGGAAAATGTGGTTGTTGAGAAGAGGACAAAGGGAAAATGAACTGAAGCTTTTTTTCACCTAGAGGTATGAATGCATTTGAATTGCAGGAGAATCCTGCTTTTTAGCCTTGCCATGCCCTGTTGTTAAAACTTAATGAAAGCAAGGATTTTGATTATAATAACTCTCTTGAATCTGACTTTAATGTTATTTTAGATTTATTAGCTTAATTAATCAAAGTAATGTGCTTTTAACCTTGAATTTTGATATTCTCTGAATATTTGTACCAGTGCAGAAATGAGTGTAACAAGAATTGTATATATGTAAAAATACAAAAAAAGAATGGTATATATGTAGTAGTTATATTAACTTATATCTGAATAGACCAAGACATGTTAACTCTTCACAAATCTGCCCCTAGAGACTGTTTTAAAGAAATTTGTCTGGCTGCTAAGTTGACAAGGGGTGGATTGTAGTGGCTGACTGTGTCAACTTGAGAAGGTTAGAAGCTTAACTAAGTAGGCTCAGCAATTATACGTCCTAGGGCATGTAGGACCCACTGTGAGGAAGCTTATCACCTGGATGGTGTAAAAGGGAAATGGGGAAAGATGAATGGGGTTCCTTTCACTATAGGAGCTCCAGTCTTTGCCTTCAGATTGAACATCGTCTCCCGGCTTCTGGCACAGATTCTTCAGCTTCCACCTTGGATCCTTCAGCCTTCCATTGCAGACCCATCAGCCTCCTAATACAGACTTTCATGGGACATTGCAATGAACTCCAAACCTCCAATGTAAACCTTCAGTATCCAGTGCAGGCTTTCTGCAGGCTTCATCATCCAACTCTGTGGCTGACCATCACAAATCCATTTTGTAATGTCTTGTACATTTGTATACCTTGTGTTTTATCTGTGTTTCTAATAAAACACTGACTGATATACCCACTATCCTGCATGGGATGTGAAGCATTTAGTTGTCCTATGTGTCCATGCTGTATACCCTACCCAGCTGTTAGTCTCTTAGTAGCTCTGTTAATTATCAGGTTGACTGTCATGTTCTTGCAGGGCTTGTGCTTAATCCTAATTTTGTTTAATAACGAACCCAAAGTATGAGTGGAGTGATGGTGCTAATAAAAATATACCAAAGTGAAGCCATAATGTATTTCTTTTTTCTGGTGTTCTGGTACTGAAGATTGGATCTAGGACCATCACAGTAATCACAACCCAGCACTTTTTTTAACCTTTTAAGACAAGGTCTCACTGTCACTATAATGTCCTGTCTGGTCTCCAACTTGCAATCCTATGACCCCAGCCTCATAGAATGATGAGAATTACAGGTGATGAAATGCTTTCTTTAAATGGAAAAGGTGAAATATAAGAAGCACTAGAAGAAAAATAGACCACATATATATAGTGTTTATTATAATATTGTAATAATTACTCTATTTGTATTATAGTCTATTATGAGTATTAACCACTTACTTGCCTGATTTATAAACTTATCATACATATTTACCTATAGGGAAAAAAACATAGCCTCTATAGCATTCGATACCACCTGCCACTTCAGGCATCCACATGTCCTAGAAAGTATCTCCTTTAGAAAAGATAGTGCTACTGTACTATACTTTGGTATACTTTAGTTGAAAATAACTCGTTACTTGATGGATCTGGGTAGCCATAATCACATCATATCCCTTGGTTCCCACCAGTGTGTATCTTAATGGGCCAGTGTTAACTGGTCACCAGTGAGGAACCTGTGGCTTTCCCCTGCACACGGATACAATCAGAGTAAACTCTGGAGTGAACTTCTAGGCTTCTTTTTTTTCCAAATGTAGCCCCAGTGTACCTGATTGATCTCTAATTCCAATTGGATTGAAAATAATCAATTCCAGTTTCCAATTCTAAAAATTCAATCACATCATTGTACAAGTTTAACTCATAGGACTTCTATGTGTTTATTCTCTTGCCTTTTTTCTAACAGTTGTTTTGCTTTCTACTTAGTTCAGGCTGGTCTTGAACTCAGTGATTCTCCTACCTCAGCCTCCTGAGTACTGGAATTATATGCCTGCACCACCAGGCTCACCTCTCTTGACTTTCTGAGTTGAGGCATATACCTTGAAATTAACTTTCTGGGCAGCATCATACAAAATCCTTCTGTGTGTTTCCCTTTTCCCTGCTGGTCTCCTAAGGCTCTTACTGTGAAACTTGCATGAGATGGGAGCATTTGACCTCTGAAAAATGCACATGGAATAAAATGTTGTTTCTTATTTTACCTTTAGAAATTCTTCTCCTTAAGGGACTAGGAAGATAGCTCCGTGGCACAAGTGCCTGCCTGGCAAGTGCAAGGTTGTGAGTTCAAACCCTGATCCCACAGAAAGAAAGAAAGAAAGAAAGAAAGAAAGAAAGAAAGAAAGAAAGAAAGGAAGGAAGGAAGGAAGGAAGGAAGGAAGGAAGGAAGGAAGGAAGGAAGAAAGAAAGAACAAAAGAAAGACGTTCTTCTCTTCAGTGTATCTTCGCCCATGAAAATGAAATAGCATAGTTATGTGATCAGAAAAGTGCCATGGCATCCACTAGACATGTTTCTTTTTGTAAGTAAAGCAAACTGAAGGAAAGTCAGGAAGATAATCATGCACATGAATGTAGAGATGGCACTGACCTCACACAAGGCTTCTCAGGAGTCAGACAATATGACCAAGATTTTCTGCTCTCTCTCTATTGTCTCTTAGCTCTAAAGATGTCATTAAACTGTCTGTCAGCAATTTGGGGTGCTTTTCACATTGGCCTCCATCCAGCAGAAAACGTCTCTCCCTTCAACCCCTGAGTAATCTCCCTTGGTTTCAGGCATTGGGCAACTTGGTTGAGAGGCACAGTTTAGACCAATCAGTGTAGCCAAGACCAGTGAGATTAACTTGGCCTCCACACCCTGGAGCTGGGAGAGGAATCAGCATCCTCTAGAGTGTTGAGCAAGGAGGAGAACCCATAGGGGATATCAGACAAAAGGAAATAATCCCCGCCAGGTCAAAAACACCACAAGGATATAAATGAAGGCTTACATTTAAAGTTGGTACATGAGACATGGTTGAAAATAGCTCATTACTTCCTGGATCTGGGTAGCCATAATCACACCACATCCCTTGAGTCCCACCAGTGTGTACCTTAATGGGCCAGTGTTAATTGGTCACCAGTGAGGAGCCTGTGGCTTTCCCCTGCATGGGCATTTTTAAAAAGGTCCCACTGAAGTCATTTATATATTTTAGAGTAGTTAATGTGCCCCAATGGGCCTGCAGCAAAAGATGCATTTTCAAATATCTAATGAGTAAATGGAGCATTTAGTAAGACACAGTCTAATTACTTTAGGTCTTTGTAAAATATTAATTTAAGGCAACTGCAGCATTAAGGAGTAAGTTTGCCAAGCAGTGCTCAGTGATTTAGCTCCACGACTGCCATTAATATCAATAGAAGTCTTGCAGCTCACTTGCCGCCCATTGCTTTGGAAATGTACCCCTAAGGTATGGAAATCAGCTGCAGTGATTTTTTTTTTTTCAATTAAAGTTCCAAAGGAAGTGTGATATTTAGTTTTTGTATGTAGGCATATCACCTGCCTGGATAGGGCTGTGGTCTTAGGCACTGATGTCCATAAATACCGATTCGTGATCTATGTTGTGCCATCATGATCACCGAATATGAAGAAGAAACGGTATTTCAGACCCTAGACAAACACCTGTAAGAATAAAATCATTGTCACTACAGGAAAACATGATTTACCTTGAAATTAAAAGACTGAACAGGGCCGGTGAGATAGCTCAGCAGTCTAAAGTGCCTGCTCAGGCAAGTAAGCTTAGACAGGTACAGGGGACCACGGTTCAATCCCTGGCTCCACATGGCACACCAGTCCTCCCCTCAGGGTAGGCTGAGCCAGCCAAAAAAAATAATAAATTAAAATAAACTTGCCAAGACATTTCATATCAAATATACACTATTTAAAATTTGCTAATACATTTTCTTAAATGTGGCAGATGTTAACTTTAAGGCACACTGAATGGAATTCTGAATATTTCTGAATTGAAATTTGTAAAGGAGTACATCACAGCAGCCCTGAAGTTACACTGTGTGAGACTATCTTATGTAGAACAAATCCCTAGCTATTGAGTTGTTTGGTTTGGTGCCAATGGAAGAGAATGAGCTGAGAGATTTTTATGCCAATCTAGAATCCCTGTCTGTAGTTAGAACAGCTTTTTAGATGCCCACTAGTGGCTAAGTTGCCTGACATCCCTTTATTATCCTTGTTAATGAATTCTCCAAATCCAGTGATGGAGATATTCTGGGAAATAAGTAGTCATCCCTTGGTTCCTACCCTTGCATGATGACAGCTCTCCACTCTAGACCAGAGGAGTGGTCATGATGTCATGGTGAACAATGAGAAGCTGCAGGGATGGGAAGGGCTGTGGGAATGTAAGCAGGAATTGTGCTCTGGTGGTTTCATGGGAGAAGTACAGGGATATGGAGGTGGCTGCGGAATAAGAAACTTCACTAACAGGACTGGCCCTAACGCACATGAAATACAAAGTGATGTGGCTATGAGTGTTTGTCCTCAGAAGTTTATAGGAACAGCTGTTGCTGTTTATTTAGCATAGAAACAATTTAGCTCATAGAAGAGAATATGCAGCAAGTGCATAGTTTCGAGAAACATCCCAGTTGTTGCTATTTCATTCATAAATTTATTTATGGCCACATCACACACCTCCATGTTCAACTTCTTCATCTGATCCTTCTAGAAAGTCCCTATTTCTTTAGTTTCTGGATCCCTTTGCAAATTATAAGAGCTAATTTAATTTGGGGGCGGGCAGCCTAAGTCCCTATGCTCCCTTTCAACTCCAGCAGATATTTCATTGTTTGTAATGCCTCTTAATACACTAAACAATATTTATGCTGCACTCTACAACATTTTATAACTTTCTTCTAATTGCCTTAGCAGTCTTTAAAACCAGAGCTTAGCACTTCGATAATAAGCGTATTAATTTGTCTAACGTTTAAGTTCTTACAAAGGAAGAGACAAGCATTAATTTTGTTTAGTTAAAACAAGCTTTGCTTTTGAACAGCAGGTGGTAATTGAAACAAAACAAGGACTCATTAGAGGAGCGTCTGGTGGCTCATGATACAAACAGAGCACACTAGAAAACCCAAACACAAGAGCCCTGAAATAAAGTGGTCATCATCTAATTAACAGAACATGTTTTAATTACCGAGTAAACCATGCAGCGCCGTGTGTCAATTTAACTGATGTGCTAAGTGCCAGTTTACAATATCAGAAACAGACAAATAATTGGAATCTAATTACATGCAGGTCTATTGCACACCAGCGCCTCCAGCCCATCTTAATAAACAAGTTTTTACATCAAACCATGAATAGCAAATACAGCCGTGCTGTTAATTGCTACATTGTGATATTGGGACTTTGCCAGCTCTGACTATTAAAATAAGCTCTTGTGTGGATTGCAGTTTCTCTGCTACGCTTTAATTAGAATCAAATGAGAGGCAGAGATCGGGCTGTATTACTGCAATTCAATATATGTAAATAAGATAACTGGCTAATCTTTTTATTTTATTTCTGAGCCTCCATGCAATAGGCGGTTTAGTTATGGTAATAGGTTATCACTTTGCAAATGAAGTAGACTTGTGCTGTGAGATGAATCAAGAAACATGTAATCTTTGCTAGAGAGTCTAAATATTCCCCATCATAGCACGTGGGATCCGGAAAACTTTCTTGCCCGAGATATATGGTGCCATATTTTTAATGCCCATATCAGCCTAGTTTTTCAGCAATAGCTTTTGATATTGTATTTCACTTGTCCAAATAAACATGTGTTCCATAACATGCTATTTACAATGTTCAGACAGATATTTCACGATAAGCTCTTTCAGTGGAGAATCATTTCTTTGAGTACTTGAAAGGTTGCAGGAAAGGTCCACATAAATAGTGTATAATGCAAATTTTAAATTAAGACCAAGGCACAGATAATGCTCATATTTCATACTGTATATAAATGTGCTGCTTGTCAGAGAACTAATCAGGAATTCAGAAATACCGAGTATGAAAATGAAATCTATGGTAGGGCAGCTGATGGGCCATTTTTCTGTATTTTCCAAATAGGGAAGGAGATAGTATAGCTATTGTTGAAAAATTACCAAGTAATGATCTCCTGGGAAGATCTCCTTATGTTTCATTAGAATTGTAATTAGAAGTGGCCGTGACCTTGGGAAACCTGCTTCAGGAGCAATCTCTCCTCGCTTTTGTTTAAGAAAAACCTCCAACTTTTCTCTCCGCCTGGGCCTGAGGCAGTGTTAACTGAACTCCATGGAAAGAATGGAATAAAACCCTTCAAATGTGCTTCTCTGCTGTAACAAAGCGCAATAAGCAAATACAGAGTGAGGTGTCGTCTGGTCAATTTTACTTGTAGTTTGTCACTGTAAATTAAAACCATCCAGAGACTTTTTTCTAGGGGATTTCCTGGGTCAAGCCGGTAAGTTATAACTGTCCTCTAATGAAGATGGGGAAATTCTGCAGAGTATCAGGAACCTCCCAGGACTTCGAAGACAGCCCTCAGCCATTTTCAACTTCTGCCCTATGGTATGAAACCCAAGCCACTCACTGGCTTGAGCTGAAGTCAGCCTAAAACAATACTCTGCAAACTTGGCAGAGGTCCTTGCCTATTTAAATTTCCATCACACCATTGTCGAGGCTCATGCCTTCCACATGGTTTGCCTGGTGGCTGGGTTCCAACTCCCACAAGGGAGCAAGTGCATCATGCGAAATACTGGAAGGGCCCACATGTTTCCAACACCTCCTTGGATACTTTAGTGCAGGGGTAGAAAACATTCTCGGTACTCCTGTTGTTGGCAAAATCACAAAGGATTTCAGTCAGGTACCTCATCCATCTCGATTCAAAAATGAAATGGAGCCTCCTGGTCAACTATCAGGAAAACAAAAAGCAACTCTTCATGGACCCTGTTTTTCTCCCATCCTCTACCCTGCCTGACAGACCATACCAACTCCAATAATAATGTATAATCAAAATGTTTAAAATGCAAAGTAAACGTGTATAAAAAGTGTACAGAGGCTGGAAAAGGAATGTAATAAGGTTAAATTTTACAAGCATAATTCCATATGTTGAAAGCATCTTGCAGTTATGTCAAATACAGATGAAGCTATAAATTACCACAGAATCAAGTGTCAAGTTTCAGGCTAATGCTATATATATATATATATATATATATATATATATATATATATATTCAGAATTCTTATTAAAATATATAAACATGCTAAACATAGAAAAGCTAACAACTGTACCAAAAGCAAGACAAAGTGTTACTAATGTCTGCCAACTGGTATTAGTCACCAGGGCAATCAATCACTCAGGAGCAAGCCTCCATGGCAGGCGACCAGGAAAGCTGAAAGCCACCTCTCCTCTGTGGTTGTCTTATTTGTGGTTACCTCTGCAGAGATTCCACACTACTCCACTGGCTTGCTGTTAACCCTGAGAGAGCCTGGTTAGCAAAAAGAAAATGTTTATTCAATTAAAATGTCTTTATTTCTACTTAAAACACACACAAAACTGTCAGCAATAGAAGGGATTAGGACTTTGGGCTGAAGCATGTGTTCAGTTTATTCTATATTTGAATTCTAATAAATTATATCCATGGCATTACAAAAATTATAAATGACATGCTGTCAGAAGTATACATGTGTAAGTCTAGAAATACACAGACTGCTTTGAAAGCTGTCACATCTAGTCCTGTGGTAAACATCACCATCATTTGCTAAGCAATGTTGTTATGCCTTTGGTCCCTGGTAATTTTTTCCCATGTTATAAACCCATGACTCTGAATTCATCCTAATTTTAGCAAAAAACAGTGTCTCTTTAAGTGAGTGGTCTTTCCAAAGATTCTACATAGTATATAAAAAGTTTCTTTCTGAAGTACCTTTGGCCAAGTAATAATATGGACCTATTTGGTGAAGTTAAAGTTGATGAACATGGCCAAGGATATAGTTCAGTAGTATAGTGCCTACCTGACAAGCATGAGATTATGAGTTCTATTCCCAGTAAGAAGAAAAGAAAGGAAGAGAGAAAGAGAGAAAGAAAGAAAGAAAGAAAGGCAAAACACATTCCAATCTTTCTAACAAATACAATATTTCTGCCATTTTGAAAAGAATTTACTTCAACATTTAGTGCTATAGTGTGTGCTTTTGTTAATTTGTTTATTTATTTTTTATTTATTTTTATTTTTATTTATTTATTTTTTTTTTTGTGGGACCAGGGTTCGAACTCACGACCTTGCACTTGCCCAGCAGGCGCTTGTGCCCGGAGCTATCTCCCCAGCCCCACTTTTGTTAATTTGGAATCTAACAGAAAGTTAATTTAATCCAAAGTTAAAGTAACTATTATAAAGGTAAAAATATGACTTCTTTTAGATGATGGTAAAGTGTATATACCAATAGAATACAATGAACCCAACACTTGTATCCCCCTATTCTTATGTTGAAATCCTAACCACAAGGGTAAGGAAGCGGGACGGGGCCTTTGGAAAATGATTAGGTCATGTGGATAAGACAGAGCACTCACAATGGAATTAGCATACTAGTAAAAGAAACCACAGAGAGGCTGAGCATGGTGGTAGAAACCTATAATCTGCTCTGGGAGGCTGCGGTGAAAGAAATGCAAGTTTAAGTACAGCCTGGGTGAGATAGTGACTTAAGTAAGAATCCTTCAAAATAATGACTGGAGATTCAGCTTAATCGAATGGCTCTGGGTTCAAAACCCAGTGCTGCAGAGAGACAGACAGACAGACAGACACAGAGACAGCCCTGCTGCACATGACACAGTGGGCTCTCACCAGATCCCAGATTTGCTGGTATCTTCATCTAGGAACCCTCAGCCTCCAGAACTATGGGAAATAGCTATTATTTATACACCACCAGGTTTATGGTCTTTTATTATAGCAGCCCAAACTAAGAGATCAGAAGTGTCTTCCATAGTCATGAATTCCTTCCCCTGTCATCTCACATGTGCTTGCAGTATGTCCAATCCAGTGCTCCAGGCTAGTGACCAAGAACTTGCCTGCCTGGAGACTGTCATCTGGAGAAGTTCAACTATAAAACTAGGTACTAAGGCTTAGATATTAAATACAAAAGGAAGGATTGGGTGAGAACATGTTTTGGAAGGACCACTCCTTAAAAAATTCTCAGCCTCTAGTTCATAATACTTCGAGAGGAACCTTGCTTTTTTACTTATGATACCAACTTACAAGCCACAGAGACCAACTCTAATAATCTATGTCAAAGAGACATCATCACCTTGAAAGAAAATCGGAAGTGGGGACACACAGAATGATGACTGCTGCAGAGCCTGGCTTAGACATGGGCAGGAAAGGAGGACTGATCTCAGCAGCCTTGTCTGTTGAGCTGTCAGTTTTTTCATCTTCTTATCCACTCAAGACCCAAAGTCCTGGGAACTCTTGTGCTTAGATGCTTCCTCCTGCTGGGCTTCTTAGTACTGGAAGAAGGGGAAACTGACTCCTCCTCACCCAGTGGGAACCCGGTATAAGGAAGAGTGTGGGGTCAAGGCAATTTCCCCAATGGAGATGGACATATGTCAAGAAAGGGGGATGAGCTGAGGCTATAAATAGCTAGATGTCTGCTCCTATTTATCTATTTATTCAGCATCTTGAGGAAAAAAAATGCCTAATTGTTAATTAATCTAATAATGGCAGTTTCCTTATAGTATTATACAAAGATGCTTTGCTGACTAGTTTTGGATCTGTGTAGGTTATCAAGCTAACTATATTGCTCATTTCAAAGGGGAAATTCCCTGATGTGTAATAGTAAAATACTTCAATTGATAAAAATATTTAGGCAAAATATCCCAAATATATATAATGTGTATGGTATACAATATCATATATATATATATATACTAAAGATCAAGCCCAGGATCCCACATGCTCTACCACTGAGATACGTCCCAGGCCTCCCAAAAGCATTTTTTCGCTGCCCTGATCAAGCCCAGTCCTTAAACACACAAGGCAGGTGTCCTAGTACCTGTGCTACACATCAGCTGCCAATTTTCAAATTGATGAATTTACAAGGAAAATGAAGGTTAAGGAACTAACAACATTTGATTTCGTAGATCTAACAACTGAGAATCTTCACTACTTCTCAGTGGCTATTGTTTTTTGTGAAAAAATGTGGACTAAGTGGCACACAGATATGCCTTAAAGTAACAAAAGTGTGCTCAGTTCTCTGCGGGATCTTCTACCAGATCAAGACCATATAGAAGCCCTGTACTATACTTGCAACTCCGTTGTAAGTCTAAAATTATTTCAGGATCAGTCAAATAGCTTAGCAGATTAAAGCTCCTACAAGCAGGTGCAAGGGCTGGGGATTCAATCCTCAGGCCTGCCATGTTGGCCCTGCCCCCAGGGCACACTGAGACAGCAATTTAGACTGGGGGTGGTGATGCATGCCTGTGATCCCAGCTCTTGGGAGGCTGTAAACAGGAGCATCATTATGAGTCTGATGTAGTAGTGAGACCCTGAACACCTTGTAGATCCTTCCCTAAAACACAAAAAAATATATGTTTTAAAGTAAAAAAGATCTGTTCTAATTGCAAATAACATGTATGTGATGAATATTTAATGAACATAAAGGATATCCTACCTTGCATTCTTTTGATCTTGAAATATTTTTATGTTCATCAGTTTTCTGGAACAAATGACTTAATATTCATTCTTTAACAAATTTCTTGAGGTACCAAAAACAGAAAGAGGGAGAGGGAGGAAAGCAAATCTAAGAAAATCCCAAATTAAATTTGGCTCTGCTCGGTTGTGAGATGAAGTTATTCATTATGAACTATCCATATACACATCTGTAGAGGCATTCTAATATCGACACTACAGAAACACGCTGCTAAAGATAATGAATTTGCCTACTGGTTATGTTAGGTAGCTAGTTATTCTTTCCTTCACTTTACTTCTAGACAAAACTAACACATTCAGACATCTTGAGAATGCTATAGTTCATCTTTAACAGATAGAATTTTGTTCTTATTTTGTTAAATGTTACATTTACATAATTGTGTATGTCATTGGTGTTTATGAGGATATACCAAAAAGTACAAGTTTTCCCATCTGAAGTATAGAAAATTATTAGTCTAAAACCAGTAAAAGGATTCCTTACTGTGATAACTTAGACTATCTGGATTTAGGAAACAAATAGGTTTTAGGTAACATGAACAAATTTGCTTATTCTGCTCTAAGATTAGTCACTTATTCTTTGCACAGAAGTTACATTGGTGTCAGGGGCAATTTTTTTTTTAAATCACAGAATATATTGCTTTAGAAATTCCTGACAGTAAGCCAGATGACATTGCTAGGGGTTTTCCTTGGTTTGGGAAATTAAGTAAAGTACCCCTTAAAGTTTTACATCTTATTTAAGTCAGTCAACTCTAGTTAAAATCAAAATGACTATTGTAAAATAACACAAGGTGATTGAATAGTTAACTATAGAACTTACTGTTGTCGAAATATTCTTATCTCTAGACACAAAGATATTTATATGAAAACTGCATTCTTTGTGACAAACCAGAATCTTATTTTGCTGTGGCCAAATGCAATGGACATCTGTTGTTTTTGCCTGCCCAGAACATATTCCTCCCTTTGCTATTAGCAGATGCTGGGTTTCAGGGAGGCCCACTGCCCTCCTCCCATCAGTTTCTCTGGTTTGGGGAGCACTCTCATCCTTTTCCACAATTTCCCAACCCCTCCCTTGAAGGGGGACTCATGACTCAGATACAACCAGACTTCATAGTCTTCCCCCATGGCCACACCGATTGGTTCAATTTAAGTGACTTGTTAGCCAGGCCAAAAGATGCAATTTGAAGAATCATACTGCAGTGGCTGGAATTAAAAAGCTCTTATTCTTGGAAATGGATATAGGAGGATGTCACTCTTAGGGGCAACCTTGTAACAAACTCAACACATTAACAGAAAAAAAAAGGAGGCCAAACTAATGACAAATCAGACTCATAGCTGAATTCAGCCATCCTGAAAAGAACTTCTCGTCTATTCTTAAAGAAATGTTCATGCCTCCTCCTTACGATAGTGTGACCTGGCCTGTAGAGCTTTATCTCCTGCAGCTAACATCGTACTACCTAATTCATAAAATTTCCTCGCAGTCTTCTTCTTAAATAAATTCAACTCTGGTGAAACATGGGTTTCCACTTAGTTCATAAATATGTACTAAGTGCCTACTATACAAAGCAATGAAATAGATGAAAAAGATTTCATTAGACGTCCTCTAAGCACTCAAATGAAAATGTGCATGAACCTTTTAGAAATTAATTGACATTTTAGGGAGAGAGAAAGAGAAAAATCTGAAATTTTCTTTTCTTTTCTATAAAGGAAGTGTTATAATTTTATCCCAAGAATGGCTGTATTAGGAAATCCCTTGGGTATAATATGAGGAGCATGAATTTGGCATAAATGACCTGGTTTAAAGTCTGGCTCTGTCTTTTATTGTATGGCCTACAAATTATTTAGATGCTACTAGTATTGATTTATCTCTAAGTAAAGATAACACAAATATGCTTAGATCAAAAAATTTGGAGGGCTGAGAAGATATGCACAAAGTAAATATTATTATGGTATTATATTTCATTAAATGATATTTTTTAAAAATACTTAATATTTAATTCAATACCATCCCTCACCAATTTCAGATTTTGGAGTTTTGTATCCCAAAAGAGAAGTATTGCTTTGTGTCTACAGTCCAGATTGCATTTCTTTACTGTAGGTTCTATGAAGACAGACAACTACATGTTGGTGATAACCACTTGGATTTCTCGGGGACACGTGAGGATAGCGTTTTAAGCCAAGTTCAACATCTGTCCCTCACCCTGAATTCATGTGTCCTTCTGCAATCTCAGTGACACTAAATGGCCTACTCTTGTACCAAAGTTTCTGCTCACTCCCACATCTCCTCCATCAACCATCAAAGTGGTGGCTACATTAATCTAGGAGCCCTTAACTCGTTTTTCAGCCTCTATCCTTTTGGCCTTTGATCTGTGTCTGACATAGCAATCAAAGTTCTCTTCTTATTTAACACATCACCTGACAATGAACAGTGATTTCCCATCATTCTTTTAGGACAATACTATCTCTTAAAATCTGATGTTATCATTACCCCAGGCTCAGCTCTCAAATCTTCTAAACACGCATTTCTTACCACTTTACAACCTGCCTATACTTTAGTTTTGATTTCTGAAGTTTGCAAATAAGTGTTCTTCTGCCTATTGTATCCTTTCCCCTTTCATTTTCCTCCTCCCTTGGTTTAATGTCTTCTGTGTCTACTTCTAAATGTGCTAGTCTTCCAACCCCATGATGGAGTATGTATTATGGTTGCACCATACCTTCCTTTCACAAAACTTGCCACATGTTGTATTTATTTATAAGTGAAATGGAGATACAGTGCAGTAGAATTACCAAATCCATCATCTACAACCTAGCTTGATGAATCCTTAAGTAATTTAAAGATAACTTTTCAGGAAACACGTTGTGAACTTAACTGAAGAAAAATTACATCTTTTTTCACCGACCTCAACCTGAATTGTATCATTGCCTCCTGGCATGAATGGAGGCATCAAAACAGAGTCATATAAGTAGCTGGGACTTTGTCACCAGTGGTCACAAACACTTCATATTGCATCACAGTTATTGCTGATTTCTTGAAATATCATGTGTGCTTATCATTTCTAGAAATTATAGTACTTGCTAGATAGTCTATAAACACTATGTAATGTGCATTAGTAGAGGCATGTGTATTTATGTGATAAATTTTAAGTTGCTTAAATAACAATTTGTAATCCACATATATTTGATGTATTTGAAGATAGTGTTCTCAGAGCAAATCCATAAACTTCACGAAAGTACTTCTATGGTGGGAAAAAGCTATGAACTCCAGCACCTAATTCAAAGCTCCATGAGATCAGACCACTATGTACTTTTTCACCGCCATATCTTTAGGGCTTTGCAAGCCTGCAAAATTGCAATTCTTAGTAAACGCATGCTGAGCTGATAAATGTTGACCATTGAGCTCATTGTAGCCTGGAATCATTTATGTGACCACTTCCATGAAGCTGGTGCTGCACTCACCCCATGAGGAGTAAATGGATCCCGTGGTAGTGGGTGGCTTCCCTTCCAACCCAAGACATGTCGCACTGGTATCCTGGGCAGTTAAGCGAGATGAGATTTTGCATAGCATATGGCATTCATGTTTTAAAAGATATGATGAGAATCAGTAGCCTATATAAAAAGCAGCTGGCAACATTGACCTTGGGTGATACAAAGACACGTAAGGAACTGTCACTGAACAAGTGTGATCTATTTAATAAAGTCCTATTTTTAATTTGACTTGGAGCCAGTTTTTCAGCTGGACAACTCCTGCACAAACATCTGCTACAATCTTTGTTCTTGCATGCACAATGGGCAGCTTATGGGACAGAGGCAGTTGTCAGGCTTCCTCCACTGGGCCCCTGAGTGAGTTGACAGCTGGGCCCTTCCCAGTCATCCAAAGCAAAATGCTTGCTGATCAAGTCATTCCAAGCACATGCTCACTAGTGCCATTTGACTTCAGAGTAGGTTTATGAGAAGAGATTTCTTTTATTTTCTAGAAAGCATATCGAGGGTAGTGGTACAGACCAAAGGCCTCAGAGACACTCACACAGTTTTCAGGAGGCCTCTAGATTTTTCCCAGAGTGAAATTGCATCTGTGTAGTCATCCATTCAAGCTATTTTTGTGAGCTTATGTGTCAGGAATTTGTTGCTTTTTTAGGTTAGAAGTGTCAAAAGGAGTCAGTGAGTGAATCAGTGATGGGAAGAGTTAGGATACACCTTGTCAATGATATCACTTTTCAGATCTAAGCTAAGTGGGTTAGAAGAATGGGATCTAGAAGGAGAGTATACTGTACTGTGTATGTTAGTCTCCAAGAACTCCAAAGACTACAAAAATGAAAGTTTCATTTCAAAAGGGGATTAACGCATCCCAGAGGTGGTGCTCTTCTGAGTCATAGAGAGTGGATCCTCTGTGAGAATCACCTAGCCCCTGCCTCACATATACCTGAATCTATGGAACTTCAGGGGCTTTAGATTTTGACAGTTGTTATTCTGGGTGATGTGAAGAAGTTACAAATAAGTTATCACTTCCATCATGGCTATCTCAAAGACTATGAAAGAATTATACACATAACTCTAGGTAACATCCATTAAGTATAGTCAGGTGTCTTAAAAACTTTCCTATAACTGACAGTTGGCTAACATTCCCAAATATTTATGGGGCAGAAGTAGAGCATGGGTCTGAGCAAATCTTTGTTTCTCACCACTGCAGGAAACTGATTTTTATCTCCCACTGGGGATGTCAAATAGATCCTTGCAGTACATCAGTATCAACAGACCAGTATGGACTGTTTTGAGGGGTTGTGTTGCAGATTCCAAGTCTGCAGTTTGGCTTAAAGGCAAGAGTCTTACAGTCAGCAGAGCTAGCCATGGACACTTAGTAGGGCGACAGCAAGCCCCTGGAAACCTCGCCAGCGCTGTCTGCCTTGCTCCATCCCCTGCCACGTCAGGCAGAAAGAAAAGGCATCCATGCCAGTGTTCAACCCTGTGCTCCCAATGGGAAGTGGCTTTTGAAATTACTTTTGCGTTTCCCTTTTGCAGTGAAGATCATTGGAAAACTCAGACCAACAAGGCGAATAAAAATAGAATTTGTTTGGAAATAAAGCAAGATAGATCTATAGCCTTCCATGACCTGTCCTCCCTTTTATAAGTTGAGGGTCAATGGAAAGTAATTATACCAGTAGTCCTCTAAATAAAATGACACTTGCTTTAGAGATGATCTCTCATGTGGCCAGGGTATATTTCATTATGGATGGCTTCTTTAATCAAGAAAATTTGTGGACTGAAGCAGTGGAAAAGAAAGCTGCTGAGGACGGAAAACAGAATCATTTGCTGTTAGGGAAACTTGCATGAATTGCAGCTCACTTTCTGTTTGTTTGTTTGTTTGTTTTGTTTCTATATTCTTTGGTTAGCTCAGTGTCAACCTGGTCAGCCTGTGTGTTGCAAGAAAGTGAAGAAGCAGCAGAAACCTCACCCAGCTATGGCATCAAACTGTAGAACTCTGAAAGCAGGTCAACCAGGCACCGTTCTGCTGCTCCCTGATGCCTGCAGCTGCCCAGCCTGTTGCTTCTCCCCCATCCTCTGTGAGTAAGCCTTTGTCCCTATACTTGATGTCTCATGTTCTTTACATATCTGTTCTATTTCCAGGCATCACATCCAAATCCCCAGAGCAAAGAAGAGCAAGAAAAGAAAGGGCAACTCGCTAAAAATTCAAAAAGTCATATCATTGGATGCTAGCTTTTCTTGAATAGGGGCAATAATTTAACTTCCCAGGAAGCCCTGCTCAATAGATTCCACTTCTCATTATCCAGAACTGTGGGACATAATCATTCTAGTGGATAGGGATTGAGGAAGCTGAGAACTTTTACCAAGGGCCCTTGTCTCTCCAAGTACAGTGCAAGTTCTGTTACAATAAAAGGAGAATGAAAGGGGAGTAAGACTATAGTAATGTTGCTCATGATAGAGGGGAGCCTGAGATTTGAGATTCTGTCCCTAAGAAGGATGAAGATAGTTTGTACTTTCAGCAGTTCACAACATCTCTCTTGCATGGAGGAGAGACTTTTCCTTTGCCCCTTGGGCATTTTACTTGAGTTAATGTTGTTGATAATGGCCATCATCCAACTACTTAGTATTGATTTTCTGACTTGCAGCAAACACTCATTTCCATCTTCTTAGCATGCACTCCACTGGCATGCATAAACACAAACAGCAATCAACTGCATCTTCAATAAGTGCTCTGTCCATATCACGGGGAATATTTTACCTGATGTTATGATTTATATCTCAGTGTAACCCAAAAGCTTTGTATGATCATAGGTATGATGTTGGGGGGGATGACTCAGGGAGGTGACTCCTTCCTGGGGCATGATAGCAATGTCGCAACACTAATCCACTGATGAGTTTGTAAATGTGGTTTGTTAAAGCCTGGAGCATGGTCATTGTGTATGTGTCATGCTCCAGGCTTTAGGGAGTTCATCTCTCTCCCTCCTCCCTTACTCTCTCTCTCTCTCTCTCTCTCTCTCTCTCTCCTCTCTGTCTGCCCTCTCTCTTTCCTCTCTCTCCTCTCTCGTTCTTCTTTTTTTTTTGCCTTTTTGAGACAGGGTTTGGCTATGCAGTTGAGGCTGGCCTTGAGCTCACTTTTGTAGCCCAGGCTGGTCTCTAACTCTCACCAATCCTCCTGCCTCGGCCTCCTGAGTTCTGGGATTACATGTGTGAGCCACCACGCCCAGCTTAAAGAATTTTTTATTTTATTTTTTTTTCTTGTTTCAGAACTTTTGTTTATTTATTTATTTATTTTTATGGCTGGCTCAGCCTGCCCTGAGGGCAGGGCTGGCATAGCATGTGGTGCTGGGGATTGAATTGCAGTCCCTGCAGCCACCTAAGCTTTCCTAAGCAGGCACTTCAGACCACTGAGCCATCCTGCCGGGCCCTCTCTCTTCTTCTTCATGACTATGCAAAGAGCAAGCTCCCTTTGCTATGCCATCCTGATATAGAGCACTGAAATGTCTACACATTGTGAGCTAAAATACAAAGCCAACCACCAAGACCAAGTGTGATGGTGCACACCTGTATTCCCAGCATTGGGAAAACAAACTAGGGGGATCACTAGGATCATGTCTGAGCTGCATAGTGAGACCCTGTACCAAATACATTCAAAAAAAAAAAAAAACTTTCCTCCTTTCAGTTGTGAATGTTGGGAATTGTATTTCAGCTATGGGAAAGTGTTTAAGACACGACTGTATCTGATGGATATTATCTAGGGTTCTGTGTACAGTTGCCTCATGAAAGCCACATTACTCTGTTGATAGATTGTAATAAATTTTTAAAAAATAATTATTAGGTGATGGTGCATACAACTTCATGAATTCTATCCCAATTACAATCTGATTTTGGAGGATAAGGGTCTTGGTTGGTGGCAAGTTATTAGAATACTCTCAGGTAATATATTAGCTCTAATTGTCCACATCCAATCTATGAAAAAGTTATTTATGTGTATTCTTACTACTTTCATTGTGTTTCTTAAATTTAATCATAAGTATATTCCAACTCGCCTTCCTCCTACAACCAGATTTCCTGGATTTAATTACTTCTTCAGGATCAGTTAATTTGGAGTTTTCTCCCCAATCCCATTACTCTTGGCAACATGTTGGCCTTCAGTGCCTCAAGAGATTAATTGAAACTTCTGGACAAGTTTTGGGTTTGACCATTGTGCAAAGCTGTCATTCAGACTGAATTGGTCTGGAATCACTCAAGTTTCTAAATCACTTTAAAGCTGGTAAGAAAAGAAGACATTGGGTATCAGTAATACTCTCACTGAGCACACCTACCACTGCCCCATGACTAAAGCTGCCTGTGGGAGTTATATGAAATTAGGTCTTGTTATTGGTATTCAACATGAGCTATTATATTTTTCTAATAATAGCTTCAATAATAATATAACCTTTGTTTAACATGGGCACCTGGTTAGCTAAATGAGACCCCAGCTGTCAGTGAAATACCTACCTCAATATAGGAGGTAAAAGTTAATAAATTCATAATATGAGTAAAGAAAATAATAATAATGCTTTGCTTCCCTCCAAGGAATTCAAAGCACTGTGTGGGTACCATTTCATTAATCTCTATATAAATCTGAGGTGTGTGGTAGGGGGAAGAATGCAAGCCTTAGAAGAAACTGACTATGGAATTACAGTCTGCTTTGCCTCCCAGATCAGTCCCAAAACTACATCTGCATTGGTGCCCCATGTTCCAAGCCGCCATAGTCTTGCCTGAATTACTAGATAGGTCCAATGGATTTCCCTGCAGTCATTCTTCCCACTCCGTGGCCAGTCCTTCCCAGAGCACATCTATACTTTTACTAAAGTCAGAGGCTATCATTCTTATGTCTAAACCACCTTAGCAGATCTCCACCACGTTTCTCTCACACTCAATCTACTCCATCACGTTCAGCTTCCAAGAAGCCAAATGTTCATCTTCTCAGAGTGTCTCAACTAATCCTGCCCCCTCTGCCATGCCCAGGCCTCCAAGGCCTTCTTTCTCCCTCTTCCTTCAGGTCTTATTTCTTAGTCACCTCCTCATCAACCGTCCCTGAAGCTTTCTATCTAGAGCAGCTCACTCCTCCAAGTGACTCTCCATCCCACAGGCATATATTTTTGTTCAGCGTTGTCTTCCTCTGCACTTATCCTGCTTATTGCCTGCGCCTCCTGTCTGAGGCTCCTTGCTCTTATACCACTCACAGCTTCAGTGCCAACTCCTGGGAGCTAGTAGGTCACCTGTGACTCACGTGCATCTCTATGGCTTACCACAGTGCTTGGGGCTCAGCGCGAGTTCATAAATATTTTGGAAGGGGTGAATTTTGACATAGCTGTTGTCTGTGTCCTGCAGAACTCCTCTGACTTTCCTATTCTCCATAGTCACATCTAAATTCAGAAAGTGTATATACATTTGCACACCAGCGGGGACACATACTGTCTGAGCTCTTCTTTTCCACCCACGCAATGCTGTACTTTATGGGGACCTCTCACTCAGGAGTGCCAAATCTGCCTTCTCTGCAAGCAATACTCGATATCCAATCTTTGTTCCTATGGAGAAGCTCACTGCCTGCATTCAAGGCTCTTGTTTCCTCCTGGCAAAGCCTTCATTCATGTTGAGTTATCCGATGATAGAAAGATCCTTTCTTTTAATCCAAGGACTGAATTATTATAGATTGGGTAAGGCAAGGAGTGTGAATTGATACAAAGATGCAAGAGACACCGTCCAAAAACAATCAAGAAGAAAGAAAATTCCATCTACAAAGGTCCCTCTTACTAATGCTAAGGATCTTATTACATTAATGAATTCTACCTAAAGTCCCTTTTGACCATTCTGAGTTTATCAAATTCCTGATGATAGATCATAAATCTAATTGTCTCTTTACTGATGGTATTATTTTCCTAAGCAAATTTCTTCCAGGTATTTGAGTATGAATCAAGCACTAGCTCTAATTCACTGATAGGAATTAGCCTCCTTAACAAACTTGGAGGTTGAGGCCACTTGCAGCATCAGGACGCTCCAACTTTTAGCTGTTGCTAATGAGGTCTTTCTGCTTCCTTCTCGGAGGTGCACCAGCAATCCTTGGGGCCGAGAAATCACCATCTCAACACACAGATAAGCTGGGCATGGTGGCGCATGCCTGTAATCCCAGCACTCAGGAGGCTGAGGCAGGAGGATCGATGCGAGTTCGAGACCAGCCTGGGCTACAAAAGTGAGCTCAAGGCCAGCCTCAACTGCATAGCAAGACCCTGTCTCAAAAAGACAAAAAAAAAAAAAAAGA
>PVJA010034222.1:0-22714 GCA_004027025.1 Myocastor coypus | reverse complement strand
CCCTCCCCTCCCCTCCCCTCCCTTCCCCTCTCTTCTTTCTTTCTTTCTTTCTTTCTTTCTTTCTTTCTTTCTTTCTTTCACTGTATCCAGCGCCCAGATGGCACACCCAGCATGTGGAGCCAGGGATTGAACTCAGGGCCTTATATTTGCCAGGTCAGTGCTTATTCCTCTGAGCCATCTCTCTGGGCCCCACTCCCAGCTATTTGGGAGGCTGAGACAGAAGGATAGCTTGAGTTTAAGGTTCAGAGGCCAGCCTGAGAAAACAGCAATATCCACTCTCTTTAGAAAAATAAAAGAAAAACAGAAGAATAAGATGATGGGGGTTGGGGATAGGGGTGAACCATACAATGGAGAATATAGTTAAAGGAATGTATAAACACTTAAGAATAGATGTTGTACAGAAAAGGCATTTATATTGATTTGGTATAATTTAGAAGGGAAAATTAGAACCTAAATCCAGGAAAATATTTCAAATTAATATAGTATAAATTTCTTGAACAAGTTAAATTTTTTGTTGTTGTTGCTTTGGGGTTTTGAGATGGAGTCTGGGTCTGTAGTTCAAATTCACTATGTCTCCCAAGCTGGCCTCAAACTCGCAGCACTCTGCCTTAGCTTCTCCACTGCTGAATTATAGGCTATGCCACTACGCCTGGCTGAACAACTTAAGTTATATAGCTAAAATACTTCACAAAATAGTAATTTACATATCACAATGTATTAAATAATGTTAAAAACAATTTATCACATAGTCAAGGGCCTGTATATATACTACCTCTGAGATTCACTATTTTCTTAAGAGATTAAAAAACAAATCTAAACAAATTTTAAGTATATGGTCTTAGACTAAATAGGTTTGATTAGTGAAAGAAAATTTAAAAGTTACATCAATCTTTTCAATATATCCCATAGTTCCTCACAACTATGTATTGTTGTTCCTTTAAGCATTCACATTAAGGTGTACTACAGAAAAGGCACAGTCAGAAACCAGAAAGAAAATAAGCACCTTAAATTTACTGCTACAATTCATAAAAACCAATGATCAATACTATTACACAGTTTTTGTAAAAGAACTTTTAATACTAACACTCAGTTTCTTAGAATTTTGATTCTTCTGAAACTGTTAGATCAAGCAGATAATGGGTTAAAACCAAAAAATCAAGAAACAACAGAGCAAAGCTGACTGCATGTTTGAAAAAGCCTATAAAATGTTACAAGCAAAACAGGAAAGCCAATGTTAATAATGCATAAACCAAAAGAGAAAAAAAAGCTACCCATTTAATGGAATAATGCTTTTATCTTTGCAGTTAAAATGAAATAAACCATGACTATTAATCTAGTAAGACCATGTAAAAATGCAATTTTTAAACATTTACTAAAAGGGGATAGTTCAGTAACCACTCTAAAAATCAAGGCCTTGTGTACAGCAGTGTTTAAACGCTAAATACCAATCTCCTGTCCGTGGAGGCCATTACACACCCTGTCACCATAGCAACACTAACAGTATGCCTGACTTCAAAGACAAAGATGTAATTTCAGACTTCCAGCAGCCAGAGGGAGTAGTAAGAATATTCTACCCAGGCGGTGTCAGCTGATGATAAATTATAAAAATATCCAGGAAGGTTATGAGGCAGACTGTACCGCATAGTCTCATAGTCCTAGGGAGAAGACTCAAATGAGCCAGGACACAGTAAAAATAAAATAAAAAAAGTAAAAATTAAGAATCTCAACAGAGTAGAATTTTTTTTTTAATTACACACTATAGGGTTCAGCTTTCTTTTTCTCCTGTTCCCAGGAGAAAATAAAAATAGTTTTTACCATCTCCTTTCTCATTCAAATAAGAGTAACTAAAGATCTCCATGAATGTTCTAATGGACTTGCAAAACCACTTTTGTAGCTGCTCTATTTGTGAAATTCCAGCATTTGTCAAAGCATGTTTTATGGACAAGGAACCAGCTCAGATACCTGGCACTCTCTTTCCAACCACCCAACCTTGTCACAGCATACTCCAGATATGTTTTAATCTTTCATGAGGAAAAACTCTGAAACATAATCTGACAATTTCTAAGTTTTTTATAAGACACTATTAAGTCAATAAGTTAACCCAGACAGTGCTATTAGCAATGATGGAGCTCAACTTTAAAACAAGAGCTGCCTGCTGAGAGCACCCCTAAGCTTGAGCAAACAATTTTCTGCAAGGATATCAATCACAAAAGAAATACGGTGGACTTAGTGTCTTTTATTAAAGAGTCTCTATAAGGATGAATTACCAAACTAAGATTTCCTTTTATTTCAAGTTAGTTATCAGTGATGAGAAACAGATGAACATAAGTAGTAATACTATAATTTTTTTTTTTTTTTATAAAAACATAAAGTATAAAAACTTTCTGTTCAATTCCATTGAATCAGGGTGGACCAAATAGCTCAGCGAGGAGCTGGGGAGATAGCTCAGTAGAATAAGCACTTGTCTGGCAAGTGCAAGGGCCTGAGTTCAATCTCCCATTCCTCAAAAAAAGTGCCTGCAAGCAGGCACAGAGGCTGGGGGTTTGATCTCTGGGCCTGGCCTGTGGGCCACTGCCCTGAAGGGCACTAAGATGGCAGTTGAGACTGGGCATGGTGTCACATGCCTGCAATCCCAGCACTTCAGAGGCTGTAAACAGGTGGATCACTATGAATCTGATCTAGCAGTGAGACCCTGAGCACCCTGTAGACCAGCAATTCTCAACCTGTGGGTCACGACCCTGGTGGGGGCTGAAGGACCAAAACACAGGAGTCACCTAAAGCCATCAGAAAATACATATTTAAACCTACGCTATGCCATGGTGAAATGTTATTGATTGGAATTAGTAATATGAAGTAGCCACCAAAATTATTTTTTAGTTTGGGGTCACTGCAACATGAGGAACTGTACTGCGGGGTCATGGCATTAGAAAGGTTGAGAACCACTGCTGTGGACCCTTCCCTAAAAAATAAAAGTTTAAAAAATAATAAAATTTTAAAAATCTGTTGTATTGTCTGATGTTTTTCTTATAATAGCAGGAGCTAGAGTGCTTCCTCTTCTAAGGACCTGGACGATAACCTACTCCTCTCTATCCCCCCCAAAAATTAACCCTGGATTTAACTTAGAAAGCTGGTGTCTCATCCCTGCTAGGTCATTGGCCAGCTGCCCATATGCAGTCTCTGAAGAATAAGACAGTGATCGAGGTATATCTGCAGGCTGAGGTTTCTCCAAGACCAGCCCTGGAGGAAAGGGCAGAGAAAAAAAAAAAAAAAAAGGAAATCAAGCCAATTCTAGTTTTCCTTCCTGAGAAACTCCTGAAGAAAATAGAAACAGTACAGACAGACATTTTTTCCCTAGAAAACAGGACTCCAATTCTTTGACACACCCAGGTTAAAAGGTTTGTGGAAAAGAAAGCATATAAGTCTCACCACAATTATAAAGTTCAACAGTTATACCTATTAAGTCATTAGTAGAATGCTTGCATTGTGAAATTCAAGCCATCACCAGCCTCACCAATTAATTTTAAGCCATAATCTTATAACCCAAAGGCTACCAATATTTTCTCAATAAAACACCAAAAAATGACAAAACAAAATGCTACCGACACATCTACCTTTCAAAAATAAAGAAAAAAATATTTATGCAAATACTGTTTACAACTCAGTTATTCTTTACTAAATGGTATTTTATCCTGCTGCATATTTTATGCAATAAATTACTTTTTATATGCCATCATGAAATAAAAATGGGTTCAATAAAGTATTCCTTTCTACACAATTTGTTAAATTTACAATTTTGAAAGTTAAAACACTTAAGCAAATTATTTTAAAAAGTCAATTAAAGGGCCGGCCAGATAGCTCAGCAGACTAGGGACTGGGGTTCAATCCCTGGAGTACTGCCCTGGCCCCGCCCCTGGGGCACACTGAGATGACCACTGAGACTGAACAGGTGACGCGCACCTGTAATCCCAATGCTTGAGAGGCTAAAAACAGGAGGATTGCTATGTATCCAACCTGTGTAGTGAGATGCTATAGACTTTGTACTGAATACATATTTTAAAGAAAGAAAACAAGTCAATTCCTTACTGAATTATAAGATAGGACTAATCCTAAATAACATGAAGTAACTTTTTAACACTGTATTTAAAAACTCATACCTTGGCATCACCACTATTTTCACAGAAATATTTTATATGTTTCTTTAGAAAATATTTTCTTTTAAACAATAAGAAAAGATGTTATTTCTTCCTTATAATATATCTGAGCTCAATTTTTACCACAGTAGTTGGGAATATAACCTGAAATTTAATGGTCATGTAACTGCATCATCATGCTGCATCATTCTTGCAAAACTTTTATCATTTATAATCTATTTGGAATAGTCTTTGTTTACACAATATTTCTCCTATAGGTCAATTCAGGACCTAAAACAACTATACAGGTTAAACATCACATACAAAAAAATAGCACAGCATATTCTGTCACAATAGAACTCTTCCTTAAGTAGGTACTGGCACATTTTGTTTTGTTTTTCTTTTAACAAGAAATAACAATGTGACAGTTTCAAGAACACATTAGTAGTACACTCCCAGTAATTGATACAATGTATATGGTTGTCCTCTACTGGTACATTTTAAAAGGCAGAACTTCTTTATAATTCTCAAAGATATATGTTAAAAGAATGCATTGTCTAAGCTATTTATAAAAACTTAAAAATTTATGCTTAAATTGTGATCATTACATTACAGATTATCATGTTCTTTTCTTTTTTTTTGGTGGGACCAGGGTTCGAACTCACGACCTTGCACTTGCCCAGCAGGCACTTGTGCCTCGGAGCTATCTCCCCAGCCCCCTCATGTTCTATTTTAAACATAGAAGTATGAAAAGAAATGTATTAGGGAGGCTAAAATGAATTAACTATATCATACTTTTTATCTTACTGTTATGAGATTTGGTTTTCAGGTGAATTAAAAAATAAAGCTGATACTGATGAATATTGTATAGCAAATATATCACAGGACAGTCAATAAAAACAATGGGAAAAAGTAATATGTATTAACAATCTTTTTTCAACAGCAAAGGTACACTTCATTTTTGAAAGCAGGTAGTTTGCATAGAAATGTCTTCACAACTTACCACTATGTCTTAAGTAGCTAAACTGTAAAACTCTTTGAAACAGCAACATTAAAAAAGACAAAGAAATTTCATCATATTGATCCCTGTACAATACCATCTGACACACATTTCCTTTACACCATCTGATCAACTGAGACAAAAACAGCAGAACATAAATAGGTCTATTTCCTATATTAACATAATTATTTAGGCACACCCTTTTATCTCCTCTACACACACACACACACACACACACACACACACACACACACACGGAACATTTTAAATATAGAGTCAACATTAGGTATTTGACATTAAAGGGTGTCTTCAGTGCTTCTTAACTTGATTTCTCATTACTTTATTGCCATTATGGTAATAAAGTTATCTATTTTAGAAACCTGAAAATTCTTAAGAAATCTTAAGTGTTTATCTAAGGCAGACCTCACTTCAAGCTACATACATTTCTACTCATGAGTTTGCTTTTGCTTTCTTGTAGGTAATTTTACTACTGAGTATTAATACCATCAGTTAGAAAAAGAAAGAGAAAAAAGTGAGCTCTCATCACTGTAACCATTTGTCACTTGTCACTCCATCTCTCACAACCATACTGAGAGTGCAGGTAAATAAAGCAGTGAGTACACTTTGAAATAATCAGTATAGTTTAATCATCTCAATTATATGTCTATAATTTTTCATAAAAAGTCATGAAATGAATCTTGAACAATATTTTTTTGGGGGGGGATCATCCCTCATGCCTCTAATCCAGTAATTTAAAAAAAATTTTTTTTTTCTTGTTTCAGAAGTTTTGTTTGTTTATTTATTTTTATGGCCGGCTCAGCCTGCCCTGAGGGCAGGGCTGGCGCAGCATGTGGTGCCGGGGATCGAACCGCGGTCCCTGCAGCCGCCCAAGCTTTCCTAAGCAGGCGCTTTAGACCACTGAGCCATCCTGCCGGGCCCCTAAATCCAATAATTTTCAATTTGACAGTTTAGCAACAAACTTTTGGGAATTTCATTTTATTTTATTTATTTATTTTTGGTTAGTGAATTTTTTTTAGAAGTTTAATTTTATCTTTTATTTTTACAACAAAGTATACATTGTTTTATGCAGCACATGGTATTTTTTTTGTTTGTTTGTTTGTTTTTTCCAGAACCAGGGATTGAACTCAGGTCCTTGTGATTGCCAGGCAAGCACTTATTCTACTAAGCTATCTCCCCAGCCCCTAGCACATGGTATTTTCTCCAAATTAATTCACAAATCCTGACTATGTAAATACAAAAGAATCACTATGCCCCCATGTTTGTAAGACAACTGTGCAATAAAAACAGAAATCAACCACAAAAGAAAACTACAGAAAATGTAGAAATACCTGAAAACCTAATCATACATGCCAGAAAAAAACCAAGAAAGAAATTAAAGCATTTCTAGAAGACAATGACAATACCTGTATACCATACTAACAACCTCTGGGAGACAATGAAAGCCAATAGAAGAAGGAAGTTCATTTTGTTTAAATAAATAATCTAATGAGAAACTTGAAGACACTTGAGAAAAAATGACAATCCTGGTCCAAGATGAAATTAAAGGAGGAAATCATAAAGTTTAGTTTTGGTACTTTGTACCTATCTAGGAATGTAACCATTTCTTCTATGTCATTGATTCTGTGAGAGTAAATATTTTCCAAGAGCTATTGATGGTCTTCTGAATTTCCAAAGGATCTATAGTAGTTTTACCCTTTTCATTCCTTTTTTTTGATGAGGTTAGCTAGGGGTTTATTAATTTTATTTAATATTTCAAAGAACCAGCTTTTGGATTCATTAATTATTTGTACTGTTTTGTATCAATTACATTAATTTATTTTTTTTAAGAGCAGAATATTTATTGAGTGAAAGGAAGTTTCTGTCTGACAGAAGGGCAAGAAGGGAGACTTGAGCAGGGTGTACCCTCAATTTCATTAATTTCTGCTCTAATCTCTATGATTTCTTCCCATCTCTGGGCTTTGGGCTTGGTTATCTCTTTTTCTAGAGGCTTAAGGTGCAGCAGTTCTCGTTCTGTTTTCCTAATGTGTGAACTCACTGCTACAAATTTCCCTATAGGAATTTTTTTTTTTTTTATTACAAAGTTTAGGGGGCTGGCCAAATAGCTCAGCAGATTAAAAGGGGCCAGTAGTTCGATCCCTGGGCCTGCTGTGCCCAGGGGGAGCCCTCAAAGGGCAACTGAGACTGGGTGTGGTAGTGTGCACCTGTAATCCCAGTTCTTCAGAGGATATAAGCAGGCAGATAACTATGGGTCTGATCTAGTAGTGAGGTCCTGAACACCCTGTGGGCCCTTTTCTCTTCTCTCTCTGTCTCTCTGTCTCTGTCTCTGTCTCTGTCTCTCTCTCTCTCTCTTTCACACACACACACACACACACACACACACAGTTTATTAATGTATTCTTCTGTAAGAAGGTAAGTATAAAAATTTTGTTTAAAAAGTATCTCAGGGGTATTCGCAATGTACTCTATATCCACAGGCCTATAGGGCCAGCTGAGGGACACAGCACTTACTTGGCAAGTGTGAGATTATGAGTCTGATTCCTGGTACCAGAAGAAATAGCAACAACAACAACAAAGATGCCTACAGCACTGGAGACCATAATGGAATAATAGAGTAGGACAATGATGCAAACATTTTTAGCTTTCAAATAGCCCACTGCAGCATGTATATCACAGGTTCACCACTACTGGGTAGGAGTTAATGAAATATGGTTCTAGACAAGAGCGAGAGGCTACATCTCTGTGAACCATCAATGGTCTCTTGGAGCCTAGGTTAGACACATTGAAGTGAGGTTTGGTGGCCTAGTTAACCCTAACAGGATCTAACAATTCAATATAATTCAAAAAAAGGCCAAGTATGGCTAAGAAACTGACAATTATTTAGAGTTATATGCACATATCCATCAACTAACATGAGAGCTTTTATGTATGTTTTCACTCCTGTGACTGTAAAGTGTTAAAGGTGACATATCTAGGCTATAAAACAAAATGACAGTATATGTGAGAATACTTTCCTAACCATGTACTTTGTACTTTGCCAACTATCTATGTACTTAGATATAGTTAGACACATTTTCTTACGTTCTAGAGTTTAGGAGACAGAAACTCACTGTATTTCCCAGATTGGTTTTGAACTTTCAGGCACAAATCATCTTCTTGCCTTAGCATCCCTGGCTATCTAGGATGACAGCTAAGTGCTACTATGCCTAGATACACTTTTTAAAATCTCATATCCTCTATGGGGGCCAGAATTGTATCAAAGATCACTATCACCTTGCTTTCTTTTTTCATTTTTTACAAATAATTGAATATTCATCTCTATAAATTTGGAAATGCCAATTACGCTGTCAACAAAGTAGTAAAAACAATGAAATCAGTCAAGAAAGCTTTTTTTTTTTTTAATATTATAGCCAGCTCAGCCTGCCCTGGGAATGGGGCTGGCATAGCATGCAGTACCTGGGATTGAGTGTGGTTCCTGCAGCTGCCTAAGCTTACCTAAGCAAGCACTTTAGACTGCTGAACCATCTCACTGACCTCAGAAAGCTACACATTTGTTACTGTACCACACAGCTATTCACAAAAGGGGAAAGAGGGTTAGTGTTCTTACATGAAACCACTACCACTGAGAACATATGACCAATGACTGAAGGACTTAAGGGTTGACCTTAATTTTGATGTGGCCATCGCTACTCTTAGATCTTCAGTCAAGACCTCCACAAAGACAAAACATTTATGCAATTACACATGGAAGTGTGAATTCACCAACTCTATGATGATGACTATCTGAAGATAAAATGAGAAGATATATTTAAAGAATTCAAAATAGATATCCCGGGCAGGCAAGATGGCTCAGCAGTCTAAAGCACCTGATTAGGCAAGCTTAGTCCACCACAAGGACCGCGGTTCGATCCCCAGTACCACACGCTGCGCCTGCCCCAGGTGCAGGGCAAGCTGAGTGGGCTGTAGTATTAAAAAATAAAATAAAATAAAAAATAGATATCCTGAAAATTGGTACTGCATCTTGTTGATTTTATACTGCTGAATGTACTACAGCACAAAACAATAAACTAGTGAAATAATTTAAATTTTATCTTTCCTTTGTATAATATATACCTTTAGACATAAACATCTAATAAATTATTTACTGAACATAACTGAATTTTCTGTGCAATATGAGAACTTATGGATTAGTTGAAAGATGTCAACATTTAGGCATGCTAGTTAAAGTATAAATGCAGTATATATGAAAAAAATATTTCTGAGCAGTCAAACACATTTTGTAGATTTAAGAACACTCATGATTTTGATCAAAATGGGAAGTATAATTACAATGGAGAGACAATCTCAACTCTAAATGAAAATATTTACAGGGTATTACAGTGGTTAATACTGTCTGCTCAAAACAAATGGATGAAGGATCTTTGGCAAAGCATGGAACGAAGCTACACTGCTGACATGCTTTCAGGCAAGTTTCTTGCTATTTGTGAGGCTCTGCTTTCACATCTAAGAATTTTATTTCAAAACCACACACACATACACACACACACACACACACACACACACACACACACATACACACATGCTTAAATAAAAACTCTTAAACATATGTATGTTAATAACTCATTAATTTTGACCTTGTTCAATTAATTGTTCTCCATTACTATAATATATTCCATCTTTAATTTACAAGGATTTTTTTCTCAACAAATTAAGACAAACGTTTTTGCTCTTCTTCTCTAAAGCAAAACCTTTGCTCTTTATGTAGGCATTAAGATGATAATTCCTCTTTTATAATGAATAAATAAGTGCACACGGGGGAGGGGCAGAGAAGACAGAAGATGACTTACTCAGAGGATGCCTCCAACTGTAGACTTCAGGGTGATCTCTCAGAAGCCCTATTTCCTTTGTTCATATAAATACATCTCTAAATATATAGTGTCCCAAAGGGTACACAATCTCTAAAAAGAGATTAACATTGTTCTAAATTTTGCATTTTAGAATGAAGTGTGGCTTGAGGAGAGTGCCTGCCTACCATGTGTGAGGGCAAGGGTTCAATCCCTGGCACTGTAAAAAAGGGTTCAATGCCTGGCACTGTAAAAAGAGAGAAGAAAATATTATGCTAAAAACCCAGGTTCCCTAAAACCACCAGCCCATACTCACACACATATGTGCTTATTTGTAATAGGCAAAAACAATGCCTTTATGTGATCTTATTTTTCTTTCTTTTTTATTTTATTGAGGGTACAGTATATGACAACTAAGACTCTAAAGCTGTCTCCTTGCCTCCAAAGAATGGCAACAGCATTTTTTAAATGCAGGTTTCATGAAGTTAAAGAAATATTACAGTTCACTTACTCTGGTAAACTGATGTCCCAGAGTTTCAAAATATAGAATGAGCACAGCTGTAAGGATGTAAGGGTCTTTAAAGTTCATGCCCCTACACCTAAGATGTTCAAGAGGACCTCACATCTGTATTTTTCCTTTACTAATAAGTTTTCACATTCAATAACTGAAATTTGTATTTTTATACAAGGCTTTCAAAAATAATGTTCAATGAATTATATGTCATTACTATTCTGAAGTCAAATTTGCTCCAATTACAGCATAATTAAAAAATACAAATCTCACATTTTTCTGGTCATCAGAAGGTATTAACTAATACTGCACTCTTCAACCACCAATGCCTATGGGAGAAAAAAACTACAGAAGACCCCTTATTCACATTAAAATTCAAAGAACAACAAGGAGGCCCCAGTTGACAATTCAGTCTGGGGCAAGACACTGCTACCCCTTGTTGGGGGGACTCAGGCTCTCTAACTGGCCTGCTATAAAAAGTAACTTACAGAGAGCACTGCTCTGTACTCTGACATGGAGTGAAATACAATTTATAACAACTAACCAAGTGAGCCCCAAAAACAATAGCAGATAAACACATGTAATACAGAAATGTAAGAGCCATATATTATCCAAGGAGCAATAGCAGTTTTTCTGTCCTTACACTGCTAATATTTCCATCTGTAGTAGATCTCAGGGTAGGAAGCATAAAGTCTTACTCAGTTACTTTACAGTACCACAATAATAAACCTACAGGATTAGAAATAACAGGAGACACTGGAGTCTTCCTTCTACACCAAGAAATTAAAACTGTTACATGATTATATTGATACAGAAAACTATCTCTATTGGATACTCTTTGACCCAGTAAGAAAAAACATTAGCTCTTGGGTTATAAAGATAAGGCCTCAGAGTCCTACAGTGTGCTTGCTTGTTTGCTTTTCCTTTTTTTTTTTTCCCCTTCAGTCTCTTTGAGACAAGGTCTCAGTATGCAGTTTAGGCTGGACTTTAACTCACTTTCTTAGCCCAGGCTGGTCCCAAACTCACACCAATCCTCCTGCCTCAGCCTCCCAAGTGCTGGGATTACAGGTGTACACCACCATGCCTGGCTAATCCTACAGATTTCTCTAGTAATTTTTTCTGCATTCCACTTTAGCAGGTAATCGAAGGATACCTGATAAAACATGCTCCCTCTTCAACTGTTTCCATTAACTTTCCTCCTTTTCTCCCTAGGATTTCCTAGGAAGCACCCTTAAATCAATCACACAAGGAAAAGAGAGGAGAACTCCGAATTTCTAGAGACAGCAACATTCCACATAAAAGTCCAAGGCTCTCCCATAGCCAAAACACCTAACGAAGTTCAAATTTCCCATTACTAACATAAATGGCACCCAAGATGGAAAGGAAACCACCAAGAGGCATGCTTGAGCCATTCTTAAAGCCTTTAAGATATGCATTTCCTCATTCTTTTCATGTCTCATGAGCAGAAAAAATAATATTCTATTAGTTTTTAAATGTTAATAAAGATAACTTTTATGTAAAATTTAGAAGCTAGAAGGAGTTTTGAGGTTTCTACATCTTGCTTACTCATTTTTCAAAAAAGAAACCCTTAGAAATGACATCAACTATCAGCCAAGTGTGATAGATAGCACAGGCCTGCAATTGCAACACTCATGAGGGCGAGATAAGGGGATCACTACAAGTTCAAGGCTTTAAGTCTGAATTACACAGTGAAAATTTGCCTCAAAAACAAAAACAAAAGACAAATTTAGGCAGAACACAGCCTTGTCTGTTACTCAGCATCAACATAAGAATAAGTCTTTCAAACAAACATATTACTTTTAAAACAGTAAAGCCTACTATTTCTGCAATTCAAATCAAAAGCTGCTCATTTCTGTGAAGAGAGATAGCTGTGGGATGTGGGGTAAAAAACAGAAGGTACTTCAAACAATCATTTTATAATGACATTAGAGTAAATAATGCTGTAGTTAAATATTATATTAATTCCAGTCTAATAATCAACTCTGCATTAAATCAAGAGACCTCTAGAAAATTAGTTAACAGTAAGTGAATGCTAAAAAAGTCTGTATTTATTTATTTATTTATTTAGGAACAGGGGATTGAACTCAAGACCTTGCACTTGCCAGGCAGGCACTTGTGTCCCTGGGCTATCTCCCTGGCCCTAAAAAGTCTTCTCATACTTTGAGGATATACAATATACACAAATACATGGACACAGACTTTGTTGCAAATCAATGTTCTGAAATAAACACTTTTTAAAAATTCGTATGACAGCTGCATAATGAAATAAAGTGGAAAAATCTACAGATGTAACTCTAAAACTGGGTAAAAATGTAGGCCTTGGGAAAGGTGCAGCAATGGTACCTGGAAGCCTTTTCTTTGTTAGTAGAACATATTGTGAGGAAAAGTAGCTGGAAAAGCTTGGTCACTTCTTACAGCTCATAGCTTTTCTCTCTCATTCTAGGCTTAAACAAAGTTCAGTGGGGCATCAAACTGCCTGCTTTAAATTACAGTCTGTATTTTAAAATAGAATGCATTCACCACATGTTCCTAAAGCAAAGGGGTGGGAGTCTTATTCACTGGCAATTGAAGGCTTGTTGAGTCAATAATCTTCTTTCACACAGTAACAATTTTCAACTAAAATTTCTTGACCCAAACAACGGAAAACAAGACCATTCAGTTATTCAACAATCTGGAGAAGGCAAAAGAAAAAGATGAGAAAGAGAGAGACCTCTAAAATCCTACTTACTGACGGAAGAATAGAACATTTTGGATTCAGGTGGAATCTTCTCTATGTGTACATATTTCCTAGCTCAAGCTGACAGTTAATGTCAAAAATACTTACTTCCATGTCCAAAAGGAACACAAAAGCAAATAACCAGCTGACAAGTGCTACTATAAGCTCCGGCTGGTTATATATCCCTTGTTATATGAAACAGATGTGCACCTTCCTATTGCCTGCGAAGTGAAAATCTGTAAATTAAAAGCTATTTTCCACTGAAGTATGATAATACAGAACAAAATACACTCCTGGCCTCCAGCTGGCCAATGCCCACCTGGCATGAAGGATACGTAAGTAAGAGCCATCGCCTGAAGGACAGAGACCCTGCAGTTATTGTAGGCAGAAACCCAACCTGCAGTTTAGGGCAAGAAAGTATCTGGAAGTATCAGGGCCATTGCTTCTTCCTCACATAGCAAATGGTGCTATACTTATGCCAATGCCCACTTACACCTTTGCTGCTTGTCCTTCAGGCCTTCTGATTCCTGATGCATTTGCTTTCCCTCTCCCACCTACTGGTGAACTGATGGAATACACAGCTGGAAGACAGTTAAAGTGGGCCCAGGCAGAGAGAGCTTTGTGGCTTCACCTAGATCATCTGAAAAGCTGAAAGTTGGGTCACATCCTGCCAGGTGTCCCCTGAAAGTAAAATCTGTGTGCTGACTTCCCTATTAGTGAGCAATGTCTACATTTATCATTCCTTATTTAATGAATCTGATTTATCAACTGCAGATCATTATTATCTTTCTATTGTCAAAACCAATACCATACAAATCAGTTACGTTTGAGCTTTTCATAATCTCCAATTTTATCTGGTGACTACATTCATAGTACTCTTCATACTCCCTTATTTTTAGGAAAATAACTGACAGCCCTAAAAATGAGTTGAAATTCACTTCTCCCAATATTTTAAATGGAAATATTCAGGATATACATGAAAAGGTTGACAGGGGTACACTTAAGTTAAATTTATTTTACTTATAAATTTTTTAGTTACTACTGTCCTTAAGCAAATGTCTCGGTTGACTTTAGAACTACCACTTGCTTTAGGGTGGGGAAGCAGCTCAGTGGCACAGTGCTCGTCTACTCTGTGGAGAGGTCTTGGGTTTGATGCCCAACATCACTCTCCTAAAAAGGTATTATTTTTAATTTGAAAGGAACTATGTATTTATTTTAGCAGGACAGAGTATGTCAGAATGGTGGCTAGGGAGATAGCTCTGTGGCACAAGTGCCTGCCTGGCAAGTACAAGGTCATGAGTTTGAACCCTGGTCCCACCAAAAAGGGGGGGGGGTCAGTCTGGAAATATCTTGTACATAAACGTATTCATCTCCTCCCCCCAACCAGGGATTGAACTCAAGCCCCTTGCACTTGCTAGGCAAGTGCTTATTCTACTGAACTATCTCCCAGCACCACATACTCATCTTTTTTAATGTATTATTTGAACTTTCCATTAGTCTATTTTACCTAGAAGAATTCCAACTACTGATGTTTCTATTACAAAAAAGTTCAGTTTATTATTGGACTTTTTAATTACAAAAAAAATTTAAGTAGAATATACTTTAAAAGAAGACACATATTTTCCCCTTCCTACCTTAATCATGTTCAACCTCTATTTTCAAAATAATTACCAATCTTATGAAAATATTCTAGAAAATACTGTTCAGAAATCCTATCTTAAAGAAATATAGTTGGAAAGTAGACATTTCTCAGGGTATTTTTTCTTTTTTTTTTTTTTTTTCTTTTTGTCTTTTTGAGACAGGGTCTCTCTGCACAGTTCAGGCTGTCCTTGAGCTCAGTTTTGTAGCCCAGGCTGGCCTTGAACTCTCACCAATCCTCCTGCCTCAGCCTCCCAAGTAATGGGATTACAGGCCTGTGCCACCAGGCCCGGCTCCCAGGTCACTTTTTCTAAGTAGAAAATATATCCTATACCTTAATCAAAGAGGAGCTGATATCCCTAGATAAAAGATCAGCATTTAAAATTACATCGTAGCAGCCAGTAAATCCTAAGAAACTTAAGTAAATATTGTGCATTTCATTTAAACTTCCCTAAGCCATTGAAAGTGCATTTGTACCATTATTTTGAAACTTTACACAAGCAATTGAGTGCATCTGCAGATGTCCTAGCAAACATAGGCAATCATATAAAGAATCCCCTACCCCAGCCCCCACATACACCACAGGAGGCTTCCAATTTTATAGTGCTTCCTCTAGAACTCCCAAACTCAACAAAATAAGAACACCTGAAGAATGCTGACTATCAACTTAGATCTTCAGTTACACACAGGCATTCTCCATGTCTGAACAGTGAAAAAAGCGGGACAACAGGTAAAATTTTGCCTTTCATTAACTTGTAATTTTTTAAATATTCACAATGATTGGAGAAGGATTAATCAATGGAAGACAGATACACTCTTAACTTTTTGATGACAACCATTTAAATCTAGTTCAAGCTACAAGTAAGTTTCAAAAGAGTTCACTCAGCAGCCATTTGTCTGATAGATTTTTAACTTCTGCAAACACCTGCCAAAACAGGTGAAGATGGTCTCCACAATTTATATTTCTAAAAGCTAGATTGAAAGATTTGTGAAAGGTAAAACCCAGTTAAAAAGTTGCTTCAACTAGCTTTTTCCAATAGTTTTCAATTTCTCAAAGAACCATATTATCAAATTTACATACTTTAAATGCTTCTATGAATGTGTCATGAGTATTCAGGTTTCAAAGTACCTTTTACCTCAAATAAGTATTTCTTTAAAAATTAAAAACAAACAAACAAAAAAACTCAACCAGAATAGTCCTCTCTCCCTAAAGGCAGAACACCATTGCACAATTTGCTAATAACTAGCCCTTGAAAAAGTATTCTTGGTAATAACAGTTTTCTAACCATTCTCTTTTAGAATTCCAATATCCTGTTTAACATCTTCTTTTTCTATGAACTACCAGCATTTACTACCTCCTTCCTTTCACAAATGGTCATAAAACACACATTTTTTTTTAATAGAAAGCCCATTATTTCCTTCCTTCTAATTGTAAACTCAACCCAGATGCCACAAACACTATTTCACACATTTAGGGTTTTTAGTTCATGAGAAAGATCAGACTTTTTATGTTAATCTCTTTAGCATAGTTCTTACATTAGGAGGAAAAGGTTAGAAGAAGTTATAAAAGTCCTGATAAACTTTCAGGACAGGCAGTATTTATAGGTATTCCATAAAGCCCAACACAGCAGTCCATTCTCAAGAGCTGTTAGGACATGCCAGCCATTGTGACTCTAACTTCAGTAAACAGTAATGAACCTCCCATCTGAATTGCAAAACTAGCGATGCCACTCCAAAGGATAAAACAAATTAGTTGTGTGTGTTTGTCTACTTTTGTGGTGCTGAGGACTGAACATCATCTGCACTAGGCAAACACTCTACCAACTACCTACACCTCAGCCCAGAGGGTACTTTCTTTTTCTTTTAAAGAATTTTTTTCATTGTTTCAGAACTTTTTGTTTGTTTGTTTGTTTATTTTTATGGCCAGTTCAGCCTGCCCTGAGGGCAGGGCTGGTGCAGCATGTGGTGCCAGGGATCGAACCGCGGTCCCTGCAGCTGCCCAACCTTTCCCAAGCAGGCACTTTAGACCACTGAGCCATCCTGCCAGGCCCCCCAGAGAGTACTTTCTAAAGTGATGGAAAACTCTAACATCCCCTTATTTTTTAAGAATACAAAACCACTTTTTTGTTTACTTTCTTTACAAATGTTTATAAATAATTTACTAGCATCCTTATCTGAGCTATAATTACTGGAATTATTGCTTCTATCAATTTAAGTTTTATAAGTAAAAGTAAGTATGAATAAGAAAAATGTTTTCTTGCTATTTTTAGCTTATTCAATATGTGAACTTCTTAAGATTTAAGACTATCAAAAGTTAAATGCCATCTGATTTCTTAAAATCTCATAAATGATGTCTTTACATTGCAGCTCTCTCACCCATGTATCATCTTTTGAGAAGAAAAAAATCATTTATTTATTTATCTATCTATCTATCTATCTATCTATCTATCTATCTCATACAGGGTCTCACTACACAGCTCAGATTCTTAGTGATCCTCCTTTCTCAGCCCCCCCATCTCTGGGATTATAGGTGTGTATCACCACCCCTGGTTTCCATGACCCGCAGAGCGCATCCGGAATTCAGGAACCGTATGGAATGTGGTATGGGAGACTGAACCTGGGTCCTTGAGCTGGCCAGGCAGGCACTTAAGACCACAGAGCTCTCTCTTTAGCCCCTATGCATCATCTTGTATCACTAGTATACGTAAGACACAGCGTAAGACACAGGCTTTCCTGATGTCAACTCAATAGCATGTAATAGATTTCTGAAACATACTAGGGGAAGAATTATAAAAATACTGTTTTAGGAAGTGGCTCACTGGATAAAAAGCAATAAATACTATGAAAAGACCCAAATCTAAGCCGAAGAGCCAGGACAATTACAAAACTAATTGTAACAAAAGAAAGAATATTAAATTCCACAGTAGATGAAAATTTCACAAAAACACACTAAATCATATTTTGGGGTTAAACAGTACATTGAGATATATATGTTTATGAAATAAAAGAGAAAAGAGGTTATAGTATCTTTTAGAACTAGCCTTTTGTTTAAATACTGGTTTTTTGTTTTGTTTTGTTTTTCCCTACCAGTATTAGAGGTACAGAAACAACTATAAAATGGGTTCGACTTCTGAAAACTGTGGCAGGATATGTCTGGTCCACAGCACAGTACAAACAGCACCTGATGTTTCCACTGCAGAATGTTTTCAGATACTTGAATAAACAAATCTTAAATGAGAAAAAAAAATAAAATGGGTTCGAGTTTTTAGGGACAAAATGTTCAAATAGGAGAAGAGCTCTTCAAGCTTACTTTATACTACAATGTTATACACTAAGATTTGTTGATAACAGAAATATCAGCCACGTACACACTTCCTCTTACCAGAGAAATTACTATATGATTAAGAGATATAGAAATAAGTGGACAATGTTAGGGAGATACATTCAGAGCTTAGGTCTGAGCTTGTTAGGCAAAACATAAATATTACTAGTCATGGCTCCAACACAAGGGAATAAGTACTAATTTCTCAGTCTTTAGCTTTCTAGGAATGCTGTGAAGCTATAGTTATATCAGCTAGAAAACACAACTGCATTAGCTACTGAAAGCCACCAAGAACTTTATGAATACAAATATAATAAAAACCCAGGTCTAACGATGATGAACAGACAACTTACTGAGATATAAAATTATAGATGTAGCAAAAGAATACTGGTAATGTTTTGATGTCTTATGGCAAGTTGATAACTTGCTAAAGAAAAAATATAACAGTGAAAAAACAAAATCTTTGTCAATGTGAACAGAAAGATCAAGGAATATATAAACATCATACAGTCACACAAATAATGGGCAGACTTAATAATTATACATTAGACTCACTATACCATTATTTTTGCAAAGGATTAGCTAAAATTTAGAACTTATTTAGCTATAAGCTAGAAATACAAATATTAAAGACAGTCTTTAAATAAAAAAGGAAAAAATCATGTCACTAACAATTTGAAAAAGCATAGCCTAGAGGCCGACTTCGACTTTGTGGGGCGCCTGGAGGAGGGTTCTGGGTCCCGGCCACGATATGAGGAGCCTGGGGCCATACTCAAGTCACATAGCTAATTAAGTAGCAGAGCTGGAATTAGAACTCACGTTTCCTGCCTGTCAAGATTGTTGCAACGAGTCTGCGGAAGCAAACCCCTAGTGACTTCTTAAAGCAAATCACTGGAAGGCCAGTTGTGGTCAAATTAAATTCGGGAGTGGATTACTGAGGGGTCCTAGCTTACCTAGATGGCTATATGAATATAGCCCTGGAGCAGACAGAAGAGTATGTTAATGGACAGCTAAAGAATAAGTATGGGGACACATTTATCCGAGGAAATAATGTGTTGTACATAAGTACCCAGAAGAGAAGGATGTGAAGATCTCAAAGAAGCAGTTCTTTTCATAGTCAGAATATATTTTTTATGAAACGTTTTCTATTTTTCGGTTCTTTTGTGATGTGTGTTATCCTACCTTCATAATAGTTCATGACTTTGTTTCACTCATATGTGATAAGGTGACTGTTTAGTATTATGGATTGAATTATAAAGAGCTTTTCACACACAAAAAAACACAGCCTAAAAATAATTGCAAAAGCCCCAACTGCAAATTAAGAATCTGTATAGTGATCAACCTAGCCAAATTAGAAAGCTAAAATAGTTAATAAAAGAAACATACATTAGAGGTTCCATTCAACTGTGCTATTTCCTTCCTAAGTATATTTCCAGAAGAACTGATTAATATCATACCATGGCAATGTATATGTACCCATGTTTACAGCAGCACAATATGTCATAGATAAATCTTGAAGACAACCCAAATGCCCATCAACTGAAGAATGGATTTAAAAAAAGAGATGTGGTATTAGGTTTTCTTAAGTAAATGGATACAACTCATGACCATATTTGTAAGGGAAATAACTCGGACCTGCAGGGAAAAAGTGTTGTATTCCTAGTGTAAGAACCTGAAAGAGTAAATGAAGTTCAAACTATACAACCGACAATATAAAAAGGAAAGAAACTGTTAAAAAGAGAGGGAATAACTGGAATGATGGAAAGGAGAAAAAAAAAGGGGGAAAAAACATATATATGTATATACATAGGCAAGCTTGGATAAATGGACTATTGATTTCTGCTAGAAAGGAAGAATTAATGCTTAATTTTTTTTTCTTATTTATTTAACCAATTCTGCATACTTATACCTGGGAATCTGAACAGCTAATTTGAGGACAACAATATGCAATATAACAACCATTATTGAATTCCTATCATTTTGTTTAGTGAAATTCAGTATAGTTTCTAATGGTCCTCCTATTTTTTCTCTTTAAAAATAAAAAAGTTAGAAACAGAGTACTAAAGCACTAACAGAATGTCAATAAATTGCCCCATGAAACCATAATTATATTAATTACATATATTTATGAAACTGTATTTGTGAGCCCTATGTAGATGTTTTTGCACATGGAAAGCCCCAGTGAATAAAAGCAATACATTAAACTTCATCAAAGTAAAGCCAACTGTCAAGTAATGGACTGGCCTTGTTTGTCTTTTACATTTGTCTTTTGTCCTGGCTATGTGTCCTAAATTGATACCCATATATACTTGCCATAAAACCTACAAATGGTGCTCTCTACAAAAAAAAAAAAAAGGTACAGTGGACATGCGCCTGTATGCCCAGTACTTCAGGAGGCTGAGGCAGGAGAATTGCTGTCTGGCCCATACCAACCTGGGCTACAAAGTGAGTTCAAAGCTAATATGAACTAAATAGTGAGGCCCTATAGCTCCTGCACTGCCAAAAAACCAAAATAGGACAAAAGCTTGAGTCTATCAGATTTCTATTTACCTGTGACTTTAAAAAATAAAGAAAACATATATACCTTTTAATAGTACCATAAGAAAAGCTGTATTATAAGTAACTGAGTAACCTTAAATACACTTTGGAAGTATGTAATCATTAAGAAGACCATCATTGTACATATGGAAAGACACAAAATAATCCAGATAAAATGTGGACTATTGATGACTGTACTGTTTCACACTCTACAAATTTCCATCCAATTTTCAAATAGTCAACTTCCCTGAACTGAACTTTTTCAGTTAGTGTCCTGGGACCCCTAGTCATGCTGCAGTTTAGTTAGTATATGTCAAGCAGTCATTTCAGTATAAAGCCATGAGGAAAAAGTGAGTTGATGTTCAAGTTTCTGAATGGCTCTAAAGAAGTCAGTAAATGCTGCAAACTAATATTCAGCAATTTGTAACTATTTTTTTGCCTTGTATACTACAACAAATCAGTATTCAATAACAAATCTACTAAGACAGACTATAAAATTACTAAAATCAGGTGGAGAAAAAAAAAAAAAAGAATCCCTGTTGAATTGATTCCCAGGAATCAATAAAATTTTCATAAAACCATAAGCCTATTTCCAAATATTTGGCAATATTGCATTTATTAACAGCATAGAAATGTGCTAGATACTCCACATACTAATTAATCTATAATGACCTGCTTTAAAAAAAAAAAAAAAAAAAAAAAAGACTACAGCACAACACAGAATCCATTACCTTTTTATCCCTTCAAAAAATATCTACACAATAAATACTTCAATAGAACTTTTTTTAAAATGTCTGTAAGATTTTATTTCTCACATCACAGAAATAAAACCTGTAAAAATTAGCTCTTCAAAAACAGATATGACATATTCAAAGAGAGTGAACCTCTTGTAGCCATCACTTAGCTTCTTCATTAAAGCTATATATGCAATTTAAAATGGGTGTCATATGTATACCATGTATAACATACAGCATAAATGATTGTTCCTAAATATTTAAAATGAATTAAGAGGAATATAATGAATTTTACTTACTGCAAAGAGTTGAAACTCATATCAAAACCATAATAACCTGAGCTTCTAACCTAAGCAAATCTAAATAGAAAGTAAACAGTAACAATATAACATAATTCTTTAATTCAAAATTTTTAAATGTTGACATTTTTATTTATAAGTTATTCTACTTAATAATACAGTATAAATTTGACCTGATATTTTAAAAAGATAATTAAGCACAGGTTAATTATTAATAGGTATCACCATGACACCCTATATTTTTTTTTCCCCATCATGACACACTAGTTGCTGGTGGAAATATGTTACAATACACTGTCAAATTTTAAAACAAATTATTTCCTCTTAAGTGATATTTCCTTATACAAATAGAAAGTCCAAGTAATGAGTCCCATAATAGTAACATTTTATAAGGCCATTTTTGTCTTTTGCAAAGTCGTAAGTTCTTTCAGATTTCAACACTTACTGAACAATATCAACAACAAAAAAAAACTTATTGACATCTATCTACACACACACACACACACACACACACACACACACACAAACCTTAATAAAACAAGCTCAACTGCACAATAGCAACAAAAGTCGTAAGTTCTTTCAGATTTCAACACTTACTGAACAATATCAACAACAAAAAAAAACTTATTGACATCTATCTACACACACACACACACACACACACACACACACACACAAACCTTAATAAAACAAGCTCAACTGCACAATAGCAACACCTTCCTTCATACAAACCAACTAGTCAAATAAAACCTTTTACCTTATGTCTACTCTGCAAAAGATATCTACAGATGAAATATACTTCTCCACAACTATAGCATTCTTAAGAATTAAGTGCAGCCAGGGAGATAGCTCAGTAGAGTAAACACTGGCCTGGCAAATGTAAGGTCCTGAGTTCAATTACCAGTTAGAGAGAGAGAGAGAGAGAGAGAGAGAGAGAGAGAGA
>PVJA010034221.1:10266-22935 GCA_004027025.1 Myocastor coypus | reverse complement strand
AAAAAAAAAAGCCAAAAAAAAAAAAAAAAAAGAAAGGATTTGAGATGAAGGGAGAGTTGCTACACTCAGGAGTTCCCCTGCAGATTGCCCCTCCCCCAACCCCCTTTGGCTCTCAGCCTCAGGCCAGTGACTTATCTTCAGTCAGGTTGCCTTAAACTGGTTCTCATCCTGACTGCCTGAAGTAATTGTATTTCTGCCTGGTTTCGGATCCCAAGGCTAGCCTGGCCCCCTCTTCTGGAATTTGGATACTTTCCTGGCTGAATTCCTTGCTGAATAACAGGCCTGGGTCTCTAAGTCTTTTGGAAACCCTGCTTGCTGCTGTCATTTCTTCTCCCACTGGGGAGTCTTATTCCCAAATTCAGGGCTGGGGTCTGGAGTCTTGCTGCATGTTGACCACCCTGTAGATCTGCTTGGCTGCCCCTGGGTGCTCCTTAGTTCCCTCTGTGGAAGCCCCGAGAGAGGTGGGCAGCCACCTCTGAAGGCTTGCTTAGACTGAATGCTGTGCTCTACCTGTTGATCCTATGTTCTGTGATTTACGTCTGGTGGGAGGATTTCTAGCCTTCCTGGGAATGCTAGGGCTGGCTCAGCTGGAATGGGAACTGGGGAAAGCGGTCCCTGCTTATTTATTTAGACAATAGGAAATAGCAAGGGCCAGAGGAGTGGGCCACAGAGTGTCTATATGAGCCCAGGTGTGTAGACATAGGGCAAAGAAGTAGCTTTCCACCGAAATGGTCAAAGGTAGCTTAATGTGTTAGGGTTTTAGCTGTTCTAAGAGATGAAAACTGGCTCCAAACTGGCTTAAGTAAAAAAGCTAGCTGTGAAGTCCAGAATAAACCTGGCTCTAAACACAGCTCATTGCAGTGGTGCAGGGATCAAAACTTTTCAGTCTTTTAGTTTGATGTCCTCTAAGTTCACTTCTTTCTCCAACTGGCACTGCCCACATGGTCACAGAATGACTGCCAGCAGTCCTGGGGGTTACATCCTTCCTATTTTCCTTCCAAAGGGGAAAGAGAAAAATGTTCCTGATGGTACAAACAAAAGTTCCAGAATTAAGGCTTATTAAATCCTGATTAGCTTGATTTGGCTCAAGGCTCTTCCCTGAGATCAAGCCACAAGGGCCAGAAAAATGTGTTATGGGGATTGGTTAAGACTTGGATCACTGGACTCAACCCGAGAACTGGGGAAAGAATCAACCCCAGCCAAACCACATGGCTGAAAATAGGCTCCCCAAGGAGATTCAAGGATGCTGCTGGTGGGAGAAAGACGAACTAGAGGTGAGGAAGCAGCCCATGTGTGTCCATCCTCCCTGGAGGTTGAATGTGGGAGGCCATAGTTGAATACCATAGTCATGGTACTGTCAGGATCTTCACAGCAGGAGAACACAAGTCATGACCCAAAACTGGAAGGAGACGAGGAACTGATTCGCCTTGATCACCAACAAGGAGAGTGTGACTGATCGTACAGTCTGGGCCAGGCGGGTGCCTGGCTCTGATCCTCTTCTCTCCCAGCAACTGCTCGAGCTTAGGTTGCAGGTCCAGCACTGGGGACACCTCACTAGGAGTCTCATGCCTCCCTGTCTGCCCTTCAGGTGCAAGTGACTCTTCTAGGTCTGGGATAAAAGTGACATCTTCCTACTCAAAGAGCACATGATTCAGTCAATCAACTGCTAGGTCAATTCTTTTGGCAAGAAAAATGCTGTTTGGAACATTCCCTGACGTTCAGAGCAATTTCCCCTTCCCTGGTCCTTTGATCTTACTGTCGTTGCTATTCTCTGGAACTCAAATGTAATTTGCCAGCCTTATGTGAGATATTGCAGCTTGAATTTAGTTCCAGGAAAAAAAAAAAAAAAAAAAGTTTGTGGCCACAGATGCATCTGAATGCTTCCTATTGTCAGAAGACAGACCAACAGAAGGTGGATATCTTCTCACCTAGGGCCCAATACTGCATGCAAGCTATGAGTTAGTGTTCTGCAGGGCCCAGCTGGCGTCTGTTCTGTCAACTTTCATGGTCTTTGTGCCTTTTCTACCCATGATTATCATAGTCCCCATGTTGTTTAGTCATGTGAGCCTCCTAAAACCTTTTGGAATAAGAGAGAAATGGAAGGGAAGTACATACATAATGTGTGATTTATGGACTTGTTTCCCTTTACGTTCGGATTTTTTTCAACATAGAAGAGAAAGATGGACAACTTAGACATAAATTTTGGTTAGGATCAGATGAGGTCCCTTATTGCTCTCCTTTTTCTTTGCTCCACCTTCTTCCCTCTTCTGTCTTCTCTCTCCTCCTACCATTGTACAAAAGCTTTTGATCCTCTTTCTGAAGGGGCAGGAGAAATGTTGGAAGCTCAGAAGTGGCTAGTAGAACATGCCTGCTCCTGGACTTCCTCTGGGGTGGAAATTCGTTTAAAGCTTGCAATTTCCAAAGTGGCTGCCAAAGCCACAGCCCTGGGGGGAGGATGGGGGCTCAGATCTGAAGGACAGGCAGGAGCCAGGCAGTTGGGGTGGAAGCGGGCCACCTCACAGAGCCCTCCCTTGAGAATATCCTCAGAGTGTGTGACAGGGTCTTCATTTGATAAACATTCAGACCCCTGACTGCAGCCTGGGTTGAGTTGTTGCCTCCTCGATCTGTTGAAACCTACAGAAGTCCCTTGTTTTCTTCTTCATTCAGCTCAATCTCTTCCTGGCTTCTTAAACACTCCATGATCTAGCCCCATCCTACTGAGGACACCCCTACTGCTGTCAACCCTCCTGTATACTCCATAGGCCTTCATTCGCTGCTGCCTCTCTCAAGTTCTGCTTCATTGGGTTTGGGCAGAAGACCTAAACCTGAGTTTTCTCCCTGGTTCCTCCCATGGTAGACCTTGGGCAAGTCACGTGACTATTCTGACTTTTGGGTCCTCTTTAGGCAGTGGGTTTAGTAGATATTTACTGAATACTGGAAACTCTGCATCACTCTCCATTCATCCTGCCTCTTTGGTAATCATGAGCTGGTTTTCCTTTAGGAACATTCCACTGCACTTTGGGTCCACGGACCTGTGGATGGAGTTAGTTCTGCTCTCAGTTATAGCAGGAGACCTGTGATCAACCTAAGCAGTGCATCTTGGTCTTGAGTTCGGATCTGGGTTCAAATCCTAACTCTGCTAACTACTCACTGAAAGATATTAGGCACATTTCTTGTCCCCTTTGAGCCCAGTTAGTGCCCAGCCTGGCACTGCCCAGAGGCAGCCTTCTTTGGAGCCTGTTGGAGCCAGCCTCTGCCCTCCAGGCCGCCTGCCGTTTACACATCTGTGAAGTATGCAGGCTGATGGAAACACACGTCCTTTGGTCTGCCTACAACTCATGCAGGGGATTAGGATCTGTCTCATCTTCCCAGTTTGGAATGCTGGGTATTTGGTCAAGGATTCAGCCTCCCTTTTTATGGAGCTTTAAGAAAACCCAAATTAAACCCTGATTTGTTTTCAAAGATCAGAATTCTTAATCTTTCTTCATTGGACTGATTTTCCTTGCAGGCTTAGAGAGCAACATTAAACAGACTCTGTTGCTTAGCTCACTTGGATTTCTCTGGGTTGCGTTGGGGTAGTATGCCTTGGGGTGAAGGGGTAACATTTTGTTTTGAACCACTGCAGCTTGCTCTGCATTTGGCCAAGATTTTTCACTTCTCTGGGCCTTCATGTTCTCCTCTGGAGAATGAAGGAGCTGAGTGTCAGTTCTGCACACTCTGAGGGCAGGAGATCATTTAGAATGCTCATATTCCAAACACACTCAGAGAGGCAAGGGACATAGGACCCCCAGCTATTGGCAGGCAGAACCAGATCAGGGTTCTGGTTGTTAAGAATGTTTCATCAATGCCATTTTCTATTTTCTTCCTTTTTCTCTCCTTCCTTCCTTCCTTCCTTCCTTCCTTCCTTCCTTCCTTCCTTCCTTCCTTCTTTCCTTCCGTCCTTCCTTCCTTCCTTCTGGACAGTGCTTTGCTTTACAGTCAGGCAGACTTCCAGCTCACCATGTAGCCCAATTCTCTTGCTTCAGCCTCTTGACTAAAGGGGGTATAACCATGTGCCACCAAGCCCAGCCAAAATCCCAGTTTTTCTGACAAAGAAATATGGGCCCAGATAGCCTCACCCTGGATGTGCCGAACTGACCACCAAGATTGGGCATGATGGCACATGTCTGTAATCCCAGCACTGGGGAGGCTGAAACAGGAGGATAACTGAGTCTGAGCTATGTATCGAGACCCTGCACCAAATACATAAAATTAAAAAAAAAAAAAAAGAAATAAATATGGGCTCAATATGCAATGATTCCAGCATAATTTTCAAGACCTCTTCCTTCATGGATAGTGTTCAGTAGACTCTAAGGTTAGCATTTTAGGAAACATAAAAGAAAAAAAGCCAGGCATGGTGGTACATGCCTCTAATACCAGCACTCAGGAGGCTGAGGCAGGAGGATTGCCATGAGTTCAAGTCAGTCTTGGGCTACATAGTGAGTCCAAAGTTACCCTGAGCTATAGAGTAAAATCCTGTCTAAAAAAGAGAAGGAAAGACAAAGAAGAGAAGGAGGAGGAGGAGAAAGAAAGAAAATCTACAAATGGGAAATGAAGATACATTGACTCTATCCTGTGTTTAGTTATTGGATCTACCAAAAAAGAAAAATTTTTGATTCAAAATGGAATGATGTGACAGCCAGCTGGCCTCAGGACATTTCTCTCAACCTCTGAAGACTGTCTGTATGAGGACCAATAACCCAGGCTTGCCTAGATCTTAAAGGTTTCCTAGAATATTGCACTTTGTGTGTCAAAACCTGGAAAGTGTTCAGCTCGCCCAGGCAAGCTGAAACTAGTCACATTCCTGGTCAGCAGGTAGGTGAAAAGGCGGGTCTTCTAGCAAAGGCACCTTGCCTAATCTAAGTTCTGGCTCCTTCACTCACTCACCATGACAGTTCACATCTTAACTGTCCCCCAAGGGCCATGTGGTGCTATTGGGAGGTGGTGGCACATTTAAGAGATGGAGCTTACAACAGGAAGAGACCTTGTTAGGTATACTTGCCCACTTGCTATGACTCTCTTCCCCATTTGGTACTCGATTTAATCAATTTTACCTGAGCAGTGGTGCTTCTAATCTCATCAGTTGACCATATTTTTGTCTCACTTCATGCCCACCTAAGCAACTTCCCATGCTCTCCATCACCTTAGACCTACCTTGGTCTTCCTCTATAAAAGTCCCTGGAAGAGACAGCTTCCCAGGGATCACCCACTTGGGATACCCCTCCTTTCCCTCTCTCGGATGGGAGCTTTCTTTCCTCTAATAAACATATTCTGCTCATTAAAAAAGGGGGGGGGCGGCAGGATTGCTCAGTGGTCTAAAGCGCCTGCTTGGGAAAGCTTGGGCAGCTTCAGGGACCTCGGTTCGATCCCCGGCACCACATGCTGCGCCAGCCCTGCCTTTGGGGCGGGCTGAGCCGGCCATAAAAATGAGTGAATAAACAAACAAAGGTTCTGAAACAAGAAAAAATAAAATAAAATAAATTATTGTTTTTAAAAAAGGGGGGTGGGGTGGGGAGATAGCTCAGAGGCACAAGTGCCTGCCTGGCAAGTGCAAGGTCCTAAGTTTGATCCCTGGTTCCACAAAAAAAAAAAAAAAAAAAAGAGGTGGAGCTTAGTGAGAGGTCCTCAGGTCATTGGGGCCCATGCTGGAAGGGATTATGGGCCTCAGCCTCTTCTGTTTTTCTCGTGGCCACAAAGTGAATGGTTATGTTCCTACTGTGTGCTCCTGATGATGTACAGGGACCAAACAACAGGGCCAATTGATCACTACAGAGCCACAACAGCACAGAATAACCTGTGCTTATAAGTTATCTCAGATATTTGTTAGCGATGGAAAGTCTAACAGAACACAGGCCATGAGCATTGAGAGGACCAAGACCTGTGACCCTCAGTGTTCTCACCTGGTAATGGGATTTAAACCAGATCCTCAGTGATGTCCATTTCAGTGTCTGGTACAGAATAATCACCCAATACAAGAGTGACTTTTCTTTAGGAATGGAGACTTTTTTTTTTTTTAAATGTAGTTGATACAGGATCTCACTACACAGTTCAGACTCTTAGTGATCTTACTATTTTCAGCCTCCCCATCACTGGGATTACAGATGTACACCACCATACCCAGTCTTGGTAGCTCGCTCAGCGTAGGAGGAGGGTGGCACAGCTGATAATGCCAGAGATTGGACCTCAGTCCCTGTGCTTGCCTAAACAGGTGCTTAGTCTGCTGCGCTATCTTACCCTCCCCCCCTTTTTCTTTTGCGGGACCAGAATTTAAACTCACAACCTTACACTTGCCAGACAGGCACTTGTGCCATGGAACTATCTTCCCAGCCCTTTACCTTCCCCTCTTTTAACTCCATTTATGTAGAAGAGAAAATGTAAGGGTGTGTCTGAGGAAGAATTTATAAAATTATAGAATATTTTCATTGGGTTGGGATACATTGAGGTAAACAACCATGTCTCCCTTATTGTGTTCTTGGGCAGAGTAACCATACTGTCACTCTGTCTTCTCTATTATTAAAACATCTAGGAAAGTCATAGATCATGGGTGTGTGAAGGGCAGTGTTATGGCTTATGTCTAGATGCTGGCCGCAAAGCCTCATGCATTCATGTATAGGGGCTTTGGGGATGACTAGATTTTGGGTGTGTATGGCTGGATGAGCCCACTGATTGGTTTAGCATAGCTCTGGGTGTGGAAGGATGAAGACTCATCCTGGGACTGGATGGCATCAACCAATAGGCTATAAGCTGAATGGAGTAAAAAGGGGAAGAAAAAGGACAACTCACTCCTTCCTGCCTGCCCTGCTGTGGACTGTTACTCCTCTACCATACTGCTCTATCTCTCCTTTAACTTGTGTATCTGGTCCCAGGAACAAGAAGTAACTAAGACAGGTAGGGTCCAATCCTAACTGGCACAGCTAGTGCAGTGAAAGAAGAGAATTATTTTCTGAGACTTAGTTTAAAATCCAACTCTAGGTGGCATTCATGGCTGGGTTCAGACTAGGTTTGGGAATGATTTGTTGGCTCTCTTGATAGAGAACAGATGATTTTACCTCCAAAACCTGAGAAAAAAGCCCTTGCTGCTGGGGCCTCCAAGCTGCCACCATTCCACTCTGCTGGCAGCTCATATCTAGGGCAGACCAGCCTTAGTCAGTAAAGGTAAGAAACCCTGAAGATCAAACTCACCTGGCCCACAGACCTGCTTGGCGGGTTTATCCTGGGATTGGTTCACATTTTAGAGTCTTTATCTTCACTTCTTCTCAAGCATAGAGTTGGAGGCTGAGGACCAAAGCTTTGGCCTCCTTTGTTTCCCCCAGGGCTCGAAACAGCAGCCAGGAAGCTGCTACGTGGTCCTGCTGCATAGCTCTTGCTGGCATTGAGTACCTCTGCTTCCATGCATTGTTTCTACCCCACATCAGCTCTGAGTGGAAGCTGGAGCACTTATTACCAGCCTCGCATGGTAGTGTGTTCTTGTCTGCCTCACCACTCTATCTGTAAACATCAGGAGGGCAGTGACTCCGATTATTCTGTTAAATGTTAAACACTGTATCTTCAGCAATCTCATGACTGGTACTTAGGTGAACAATAAATATCTGTTGGCTGGCTAGGTGGGGCCCCAAGGTGAAGATTCTTTTTTTTTATTTTTATTTTTTATATATTTTGTTCAGGGTCTCACTATGCAGCTTACACTTGTAGTGATCCTGGCTGGCACAACATGTGGTGCCAGGGTTTGAACCTTGTTCCCTGTGCTTGCTTAAGCAGATGCTTAGTCTGCTGAGCTTTCTCACCAGCCCCAAGTGGGGCTTCAAGGGCTCATGGGGCCTGATGAGTTGCACAAGTCTAGCTTGATGGAAACAGGGCCTGTTGTGTCCAACACCATCTTAACCCCTGTGTTATGCTCATAGTTAACCCCAAAATAAGGCCCCGGTAAGCTGAAATACATGTTTCTTTCTTTTTTTTTTTTTTTTTTTGTGGGACCAGGGTTCGAACTCACGACCTTGCACTTGCCCAGCAGGCACTTGTGCCTCGGAGCTATCTCCCCAGCCCCAATACATGTTTCTTTCAAAAAAGATTTTCTTATATTTACACAACTGTCCTATAATATAGAACACATATGAAATAAGTGAGAAAGGGGAATCGTATGTCTATATAATACCACACCTTAAAAAGTTGAAAGCACAATTTTGCAGTAATTCTTTTTATTTATTTTTCTAGATATGTTTCTTTAAAAACTAACTAGGCTGTACAGAGATGATGTATAGCTGTAATCTGTTCTACTTATGGTGTAGGCAGCTGAATTAGATAGAAATATTATAGGTGGTCAGACACAGCTAGGCCCTCAGGAGTAGTCAGTATGGAAGACAAGGTACCTTGCAACTATGGGAGAGACAGATGCTCCCGCTGTGGGCCAGCCCTCAAGACAAAAGATCGAACAAATGCTTACCTCCGTAAAGATGAACATCTGAAATTGATATTCTTGTTTTGGGAGGGTGAGGGGGATTAATATTCTAAATAGGTCTCTACCACCTTGACGAAGCCAGGAAGAGTCACTAATCCAGCCTCTACAGGAAAAGACCCTGTTCTGCATTCATGCTCACTTGCTATGTGACTTGCTTTCCCATTTGGTCCTGAATTTAATCAGTTTTACCTGAGTGGTTGCGCTTGTAATCTTACTGGCTGACCACTGTTTAGTACCACCTCAAGCCCACCTAGTGAGTTCCTGTGTTTCCCACCTTAGACCCAACTCACTTCATGGTTTTGTTCTATAAAAACCCCTAAAAAGGGAGGGTCCATGGCAGCCCTTTCGGGCCCCTCTGTCCCTCTCTGACAGAAACTGTTTCCCCCCAGTAAATATATTTTGTTGTTAACCTCTGTTTTGTTCCTAAAATTCATTCTTCAGTTTTAAGAACATGAACTCATCTCAGGTGTCTTTCAGTTTGGGAGTTTCTGTCCCCTGTATCACTCAAGAGGCTGAGCTCGGAGGGTTCTCAAATTTGAAATCAGCCTGGGGCATCTTAGTATGACCTTTTCTCAAAATAAGAAAGAAAGGGCTAAGAGTGTAGCTCAGTGGTGGAGCACTTGCTTAGATGTGGGAAGAGTGGAATTTAATCTCAAATACTCAAAAAAAAAAAAAAAAAAAAAAAAACAAAGCAAAAATTCTAGTTATTGATCTTGAATAAAATTTAATTCCTGCTTTTAATGTTTTATCATTTCACTCCCTATTCTTCATTACTCATCTCACTTTAGTTTTGTATGTGTGTGTGTATGTGTGTCTGTGTCTGTGTCTGTGTGTCTGTGTGTCCAGGGTCTCACTATGCAGCTTGGACCCATAGTGATCCTTGGGTTTTCAGCCTGCTTAGTGCTGGGATTACAGGCATGTGCCACCATGCCTGGACTCTATCACCTGGCTCAGCATGCCCTGTTGTGGGGTTGGTGTGGCATGTGGTGCCAGGGGTTGAACCCTGGCCCCTCTGCTTGCCTAAGCAAGCACCTGGTCCACTGAGCTATCTTGCTGGCCCTTAGTCTGACTTTAGACAATACTTAATGGATAGCTCATAAACAGGGTTTTTTTTTTTTTTTTGGTCTTTTTGAGAGAGAGTGTCTCTATGCAGTTCAGGCAGGCCTTATGCTCACTTTTGTAGCCTGGGCTGGTCTCAAACTGGAACTGATCCTCCTGCCTCAGCCTCCAAAGTGCTGGGATTACAGGTGTGTGCCACCATGCCCGGCAGCAGCTGTATTTCTGTTAATATAGCATTTTCTACAGCTGGCACTTGGGTCATAGCTTCCATTCTAGGGAGCACTGTGATGAATGACTTTGGAAGTAAATTTAATCCTGTATTTTCTCAGAAGTGGACTCATTAAGTTAAAAGGCATTTCATTTCTAGAAAAATTTGGAATTTCTGGCAAGTCATTTCTTGGGAATTTATTCTCAGGAATGGAAGCAATGGTTTGTTGAAGTATATGTTATGTCTTTAAACATTCCCAGTGAGACTGTAATCTACATGCTGGAATGTCACTGGACAGTGGAAGGATCAGGTTTCACTAAAGACAGCCTAAGGAACCCCTGAGGGGAGCTGGCAAGGAGAGAACCTATGCTTGCTCCACAGGTGAGATTGTCTGAGAAAGAAAGCTGAGCCATTTAAAGCAAAGTTGAAAATAATTTGAAGCTTTTCCTCAGATATATCCTATCCTTCCTAGTCTTAGCAAATAATATACAAATAAGACCCTTTTTCAAGATCAAGATCAGTGTGAGAGTCCCATTGTCCAGTGGTGTTATAACTGCTGCTGTCTTTCAGAGCTCCTTCTGGAATGACGCTAGCAGCTGAGAAGGAAGCAGAAAGTCCCTGTCTCACTCTAGGGGGGCAGAGGCAGCATGCCACATTCCCTGTCCATGAACAAGAGACAGAAACGCAGTTCAGCTCTGGCTGGGTGTCCACTTCCCTGTGTAGACCTGAGAGGGTCAGTTTGCACTGCTGGCAGTTTTTTGGTAATTTTGGGTATTATATTTTCTTTTTAACAAATTTGGTTCTTCTCTTCGGCTTTTTAAAAAAAATAATTTTTAAAAATCTATTTATTTGGAACAGGGTCTCACTACACACTTGGAGTCATAGTGATCCTCCTGTCTCAGCCTCCCCAGTGCTGGGATTACAGGCAGGCACCACCACATCCTGGACTCTGTGACTAGTTCAGTATGCCCAGGGACAGGGCTAGCTTGGCATATGGTACCAGGGCTCAAACCCTGGCCCTGTGCCTGCATAAGCAGGTGCCTAGTCCACTGAGCTATCTTGCCTGCCCTGTCTCTGTGAAAAAGTCCAGTTATACATGACATTCCAACAATCTGAAGGTGGGAGCCATCTGGCATTGATTAGCATGGCCTGAAGAAGGCTGAGCTGCTAAAGTATGCTCATCTCTATTTGAACCTGTAACAACAATCAGAAGCTACAGCTTCCTGCTGTGACTTGGTTGCCTGTGTGAATGGCGTAAGTCTTCCATCCTCCCCATATAAAGTCCTAAGTAGCAGATAGCTCCACTCAATTGCAACACTTAGTTTTGGTTTCTGCGTTAACAAAAACTTCCTAAAAAATTGGCTAAGGAGGAACAGGTAATAAACAATACAGAACTCTGAATGGGCTGTGATTTGTTCCATCATTCTCCTAATACTGGATTTTAGGTTTGTATTTTCCTTATCATTAAGTGTTTATAAGTGCTTACCTTTTCACCTGAACTTTGAGTGATTTCATTGGGGTGGGTTCCTAGCAATGTACCAAAAACTATGAACAGCATCAGGCTTTTGATATATATTGGCAAATTACATTCTAGAAAATGTGTTCTAGGCGCCTGGCAGGATGGCTCAGTGGTCTAAAGCGCCTGCTTAGGAAAGCATAGGTGGCTTCAGGGATCCCGGTTCCATCCCCGGCACCACATGCTGTGCCAGCCCTGCCCTCAGGGCGGGCTGAGCCGGCCATAAAAATAAACAAATAAACAAACAAAAGTTCTGAAACAAGAAAAATAAATAAATAAAATAAAAAATTCTAAAAAAGAAAAAAATGTGTTCTAATTAATACAACCACCAGGACACGCAAGAGAGCTGGCTATATTCCTTACCATAACCAAGTATATAATTAAAATACAAGTCTTTGACTAAGAGATGGTTTCTCTTTGTTGTTTAATTTGTATTTTGCATTATCTCCTTAGTACAGGTCCTTTTTTGGCTAAAGTGGTTCTTATACAGAGCATCTCTTTGAAGTAATCTTTAACAGCGGAGCAGTTTCTTTAGGGTATTTTCTTTTCTTTTTGGTACAGGAATCAAACTCAGGACATTGCACGTTAGTGTCTTAATAGCTGTTTTTCTAGCACTTATTGGAAATTACATACCCTGCATATCATGCTATATCAGATTAGATTTTTTTGTTTTGTTTTGCTTTTTGGTTCCTGGAGATTAAATTCAGGGCCTTTATTCTGGGCTACATCCCCAACCCCTTTTTTTTTTCTTTTAATTTTTTTTTTTTTTTTTTTTTTTTTGTGGGACCACGGTTTGAACTTACAACCTTGCACTTGCCAGGCAGGCACTTGTGCCACAGAGCTATCTCCCCAGCACCTGCTCCTTTAATTTTGACACAGGATGTTGCTACATTTCCCAGAACTTGAGGTCCTCCTGCCTCAATCTCTCAAACTGAGGATTACTAGCAGGCACCTCATGCTAGTCTTCAGAGAGTTTTTACTGAGTCACTTAGAGCATCTTTTTTTTTTTTTTTTTTTTTTTTTTAATAGCATCATTCTTCACTTCTGGCTGCTTTCTTTCTAGGAGCAAGGGATGGAGGCCCAAGACAAAAAGGGTGAGCTTAAAACCAAAAGGTGGCCTGTTAAATACCTCAGTGGAGGAAAGCACCAGCCTCCGAGTTCTATCCCTGGTGTGCAGTGCTGGCCCCGCCCCCCAGGGGCTCGATGAGATGGCGATTGAGAATGGGTGTGGTGGCTGACACCTGTAATCCCGTCTCATGGGAGGCTGAACACAGGTGGATCACTATGAGTCTCATCTACATAGTGAGACCCTGTAGACCCTTACTAAAATACAAAAAAAAAAAAAAAAAAAAAAAAAAAAAAAAAAAAAAAAAAAAAAAAAAAAAAAAAAAA
>PVJA010034221.1:0-10166 GCA_004027025.1 Myocastor coypus | reverse complement strand
GGCAGGGTAAAGTTTTATGTGATTTTGACAGTATTATAAATTGAGCAACCCTGCATGTTTAGTCAGGTGACAGTCTACAGTGACAGGAAGAATAGAGATCTAGGTCCATGAAGAAGCAAGGTGGTGACTAGGGGTGGTGGCATATCCCTTTAATCTTAATTCTGCCACAACCTGAAAGATTATGAGATCCAGGCCAGCCTGGGTAATTTAGACTCATCCCATCCCCACCCCCAGACAAAAGAGTGAAAAACAGAATGAGCTCAAATGGAAGGAGGAGCAGGAGAATGGGAGGAGCATGGCGCATGCGCACACGTGCGTCTGTGTGTGTGTGTGTGTGTGTGTGTGTGTGTGTGTGTGTGTGTGTTAGGGCGGGTAGTGAGTCTCTGGCATCAGACATCTGCACCAAGAGCCCAGGGAATGACCCAGCGCAGGAGCACTGACTAGGGTGTGTCCTCCAGGCTGGTTCCAGTTGTCCCAGGCAGGCTCTTCTGAGGACACCACCCAATTGTGAAATCAGCCTTTGGGACTGATTTTGGGTCTTCCTTGTGGCTGAGCTATAATTATGTCCATTATACCTGTCTTGAATGATTCACAGGAGCCAGGGGCTTACACAGGAGCACTGTTCCTCTTAATTTTTTTTTTTAATTGACATTTTCCGGTGACTCACTAGCCTTGAAAGTGCAGTCTCATTGACTGGAAAGGCGAAAATGGGGATGAGAAATGAAAGGGAAATGTCATCAGGGTCACTGGAGGCAAAACTGTTTAAATCATATCCCGGTGATTCTGGGCTCATGGTCTGTGGATCCAGACCTGCCTTCCACTCTCTGGGGCTCTGCAGTCTCCTCTTCCAGAGAGCAAGACACAGCCCTCAGCTCCATGGAGGCAGCGGAGCTAAAACTGTGTGCTGAATAGATTGTGCCTGGAATTAGCAAGACCAGGGTTTAAATCCTTGCCTGGACCCTCAGGCTTGCAGTGGGACCCCAAGCGATTTCTTTAGCTTCACTGAATATCAGTTTCCTCACCTGGAAATTGGGAAAATCAGTGCCAGCTTTGCAGACTGTTTATAGAACTGAATGAAATTATCTGCATTAAAGCACCTGGCAGAAAGTAGTGAAACACCAGCAAACATTTACAAATGCTTGCACTGCACGGAGCATTTTATGTGCAGTTACTATGTCTTAGTCCTTACAGCAACCTGGATCTGAGCACTCTTACTTTTCTCAGTTTTCAGGAGAGGAAACCTAGCTGGGAGGTTAAAGGATTTGGCCAAGGTCTTGTAGCTGGTGAATGGCAGAGTTTGGGGGCCCTGGAGTGCTGGCCTCCTTGACTTCCAAGTTCAGTGGAGAAAAGTGGATTTTACTGCCAGCTCCCCTTATTCCTGAAGCGAATGGGCTCATCCTTATTGTTCCTCAGGACAAGCCTCTCCACTTTTGGCTATGGCCCCACAGTTACTCAAGTACCCCTGTCAAAAAGCTTAGGGCCATCTTTGGCCTCTCCACACAGAGCCACACAATTCCACGTCAGCACCACTGGGACCACTGAAGAGCTGCTGAGCGCCAGACCTGCAGCTCCCATGCATGCCCATCTGTCCCACTGCTTCCCTTTGCTGCATCCTTCCTCCCCCTGGAGCCAACTTCGGCCGCCTTCTCATTGGTCTCTTCTCTTTCTCTCTGAAATCTTCAGTGGCTCCTCATGTCTTAGCACCAACTCCTTAGCCCAGCACCATCTCCCTGCATCCTCTGTAGCTCTCTAGTCCTAGTTCCCTCAGCTTTGGGAACGGATAAGAGTAGGTGCTGGGTCTCCCAGCGCCTGCTGCTGGGCTGCCTGAGGGACTGGTGGCTCAGGAGTTCCCTCCCTCCTCCCAGCCCTTTGGGCATTGTCAGAAAGAAGTTAGCTGTGAAAACACTGCAAGGCAAGCCGGTGGCCAGTGGTCTGCCCAAGCCCTAGTGGCTTCATCATCCTGCCCAGGCCAGGGGTGTCTGAGAACAGGGGCTGCCACCCTCTCTTTCCTCTTCTTGCCAAAATAGATGGGAAGAAGGGGTTTCCCTGCTGGCTGTCCAGAGCTCTTGAGTACTCCTATCAATCTCAGGCTGGTGGGCTCCCTCTCTCCTCTTTCTCAAAGGAAATCGAAGGCCCCTTGCCGATGGTCCTGGACCTCACAACAGAAGAGGAACAGGCAAGGCAGAGCTATACAGAAGCTCCAAGACAGGCTTTGGACTCTTCTAAAGAGCAGATTGTGCCTGTGGGCCTCAGCAGGGTCCTAGACAGGGAGGATCAGCACAGCTAGTGCCAGCTGGGAGAGGTGGCTGCTTCTGGTTCTGAGGGGCTGGCTTGGCCCATGGACAGGAAAAACCACGTGAGGACCCAAGGCAGCCCCAGGCTCAGAGCAGAGGACCCTGGGCTCTAAGCTCTATCCACCAACATTGCTGTGTTTGCTGCTGCTGTGTGTGCTAGGGACAAAGGTGGTGAAGAAGTTCACAGTCCTCCCTGTGGAAGCATCATAATGCTGTGATTTGTGGCTTATCAAGGAATGTCCACTCATGGGAGTCTAAACAGGAAATGTTTTTACTATTTTACATCTCTTTCCATTACGCTATGTCGAGTCCTTCCTTCCCTGTCCCTTGACACTTTTCCCACAGCTTCTCCAGCTGCCTAGTCCTTTACAGAGCTGGTAGTTGGTGGTGGGGTATGGATGCACCAATGTCTTAGATCTGTTTGTTGTCAGCATTGAGCCTTAGCTTAGTTTTGGGATGGTTACATCCTTACATGACCTAGCTAAGCTGAGGTGCAGGGCCTCTGGGAGCAAAGAGGAGGGCCCTCAGCCTGGTCCAGGCTCAGAAAGGGCTTCCGGGCCACTTCTATCTTCTGGAGGCATGGGTGGACTCAGATTGCCTCAGAGGAGGCAATATCCATGCCATGTTCAATATCCATGCCAGTGTTCTCCCCCTTGTAAAAGTTTCCTAAGAATGCCATGCACCTGTTTTGGAGTTGTTCATTTGAAGATAGGGGCCTTCTGTGTCTCCCGTGCCCATCGAGCTATGGTGGGGGGTGAAGGAGACAACAAATTAGCTGATGTTGCTTAAAGAATTGTATTTCTCTGTTTCTCTTTGTCTCTGTGTCTCTGTGTCTCTGTCTCTGTGTCTCTGTCTCATCTCTCTCTCTCTCTCTCTCTATCTCTCTCTCTCTCTCTCGTATTTGGTACGGGATCTCACTACACAGCTCAGACTCATTGTGACCCTCCTGTTTTCAGCCTCTGCAGTGCTGGGATTACAGGCATGTGCCGCCATGCCTGGACTCAGCAGCCAGTTCAATGCACCCAGGGGTGGGGCTACATGGCATGTGGTGCCAGGGATCAACCCCTGGTCCCTGTGCTTGTCTAAGCATGTGCTTAGCTCAGTGAGCTATCTCACTGGCCCTTGTGTTCTCTTATGTCTTGGTTGATGGGATGTCTTTTTTTGTTTGCTTGTTTCTTTTTATTATTTTGCTGTGTAGTCCAGGCTAACCTTGAACTCACTACATAGCCCAGACTAGCCTCAAGCTCATGGCGATCCTCCCTCCTCAGCCTCCCAAATTCTGGTATTACAGGATGCACTGCCATGCCTGGTTCTTGATGGGGATCCTGGAAGAGTTGGAATTCTTTGCAAGAGTGTTTGGAAGGCGGTTGTTACATGCTGAACTCTGTTCCCCTCAAAATTCTCGGGTTGAGGTGCTAACCTACAATGTGACTATTTTTAGGGGCAGGGCCTTTGAGGAGGTCACTGAGGTGAAGTGGGGCTAAGTATGGGGTCCTCACCTGCTCATCCCAGGGCCCTTCTAAGAAAAGACAAGGATACTAGACTGTTCTCTCTTTGTGCATGGAAAGGACAAGGGCCTGTGAACTCCCTATAAGAAGGGGCCACTTGTAAGCCAGAGGCTCACCAAAACCCATCCCTTCCAGGCCCTTGAGCTCCCGGCTTCCAAACCCAGGAGAAGTGCACTTGCGTTGTTTAAGCCACCCAGGCGGTGGGTCTCTGTTGAGGCAGCGCAGGTGGGTGAGTGCGGTGGGAGGCTCAGCCTGAGCCAGGAGCTGGGCCCAGAACTGGGGTACACCTGGCCACATGGAGGCTTTGTTGCTAGTCAGCTCCCTGCATCTCTTTCTCCTGCTGCAGCTAGAACATCCTCATGTCTGTCCTCTTCCGTAGCAACCCCTGTGCTCCCCTCCCCATGCCTCTTGGTACAAGCTCTCAGTTTTCATGTAGCCCCATGCCCGCTCCCTCCAAGGTCATGCTCATGGGACTGTGTCCTTTCTGATGACATGACGATCACTGGTCTATTTATAACAATGACTCACACATGAACTAAACTTCTGCAGGAAGAGACTGGCTCAGGAGCCAACTCTCCTGGAATATGAAACAATTTGTGCTTGTAAATGATCACCGCTTCATTTCCACAAGATCGGTCATCCTTGGCCTCCTCTTGACCTCTTGCCAAATCACTTAGCAAAACCTCCAGCCCCTGTGCCACCATCCTCTCTTGTTTATCAGGAACCTGGCTGACCTCATGACTTGCAGAGCCAAGCAAGTTCCTTTTCAGTACTAACCTTGAGACTGAGACTTCCTTGCTGTGTAGCTGGGAAGGTTTCTGCAGGCCAGTGGCCCTTTGTTGCATGTGGTTTGCAAACTCAAGATAGGATGGGTGTGGGAAGTGGATGAATTCAAAGCCCTGAGGCTGCCCTTTCCACATTTTGTTGGTGTTGTACCCACACAGGTCCTGATAGGTTTTGGGTCTGCAATCAACTAAAGAGACCAGCTGGCAGGAGGGTCAAAGAAGTGTCCAATGGGTCTCCCTTCATCTGCTTGAGCAATCTCCTGTCACTTCTTCCTGCAGTGTCTGCAGAGGAGCAGCTGCCTCCCATGGCAGTCGGGTCGCTTGAACTGCCATGGAGACGAGATGGCCCCTTGTCCCAGTTTCTCAATCATCACAACTAGTTCCTTCTTCACAAAGAACATGGTAGAGGTTTCCTGTCCCTGGTCCCACCTATCAGCTTTCCACATACCTGCTGCCTTGGCCTATAGGTGTGTGTGTGTCAGGGGGATCACTGTATCCCATGACTCCTCCCCTGACCCCCGCCCATCATGGTTCACTGTTGCTTAGCCCAGAATTCAGCCTCCTCTAGCTCTTCCCTGCCTGCTCCCCACAAGCTCCAGCCTTTTCCACCCCTAGCCTCACTCCAACTAGTCCTGACCTCCTCTTTCCCCCATCTTCCCTCCTCTCCCCTTCTTTCCTTCAGATAACCACAGGCCAGCTTCTGCCCCTACATGACCTCCTCCAATGGCAGTGTCTTATCTCCTGGTGACACCTTCAGGGCAATCCTTTAAGACCCAGGCTCTCGGGACTTCTCAGAAGCCTTTGACACCCTTGAGTGCTGTCCTTCCTGGCTGCTAATGTGCCATACTGTCTTGGTCCTGGGGTTCCTCTAGATTGCATTCCCTCCTCTGCGTGCCTTATTCTGGGATTCCACATCTTCTCCTTTCCATTTCAGCCATGACTGCACACTGGAGGGGCGGTTGGCAGCCTCTGCCTCTATCCAGCTCTATCAGATGATGCCACCCTGCTGACGCCTCTGCTCTACAAGGCCTCGGTGGTTGGATCTTCCAGGCTCTTAGCCTCATCTTCTACCAGATAGTCACTACCCACAAAGCCCATTTTCAGGCTGTCCTCGATCTCCTGCAAATTAGCATTCTCATCTCCTACCTCCATCCAAACACAAAAAGTGCCCATTGCTTAGGATGCTTTTACCACTGTCTCCCATTGGCTGAGCCCTATTCCTCCCACTCCAGGATTCTGGGACCACCCTATTTTCCCCAGTTAAGGTCTTGTTGCTCACTGGGGGGCGAAGGGGATTCATTTATTTCTTCTGAATTTCCCACTCTTCCTACCAACCTGACAATTAATTCTGGGTTTAGATTCCTTTATTTTATGCTCCCCTGGAGTAACTGTGCTCTTAGTAGTTATACACAGCAATAGTGATTATTAGATTACTATCTATCTTACAACCAGGTATTAGAGATATTGCTTTTCCTTTTAAAGATAATTGACTATTAACTGTTGAAGTGATTATTCAACCCTGTCCAATCTTGCTGTTTGCTTTGTTTCTGGCGTTTTTTATATCCAGAACACAATCGAAGGCCTCTAAGTTTCAATGTGTGATGTCTAAGGATAATGAAACAGTGAATCGCTCTGTCCCCACAACCCAGTTAAGGGAGAAGAATATGTGTCACTTTTCCAGTCCTCTCTGAGACCTCCCTTACTCCAGTCCACTTCCTCCCTTCCCAGAGGTGACCATTATCCTGGGCTGTATGTATGATTTTCTTGCTTTTCTTTCTACTTATACCAAATATATTTGTATCCCTAAACAATAGGTCACTTAGTTTTGCTGTTTTTTTTTTTTTTTTTTCCCCCCAAATTTCATATAAATGAAAACATAGCTTGTTTTCTTTTGGGACCTACTGTTTTTGTTGAACATTTTCTGCACCCTGTAATTCATTCATCTTCACTGATGACTTTTCTTCTGTTATGTGCACGTACTATACTTTATCCATTTCCTGGTTCCCAGAAATGACAAACATTCAGTTTGCTTCCCACTCTCTACAATCTGCCCTCTGCTCCCCATGGCCTTTTTTCCTGCTACAAACTGCTGCAAGGAGAATCCTCCTAGTGTCCAGGAGAATGGCAAGCCCCCCGATTGCTGGGTTATAATGCTTTACATTTCTGTGCTCTGGTTTCAATAAGATTTGTCCCTCAGAGATTCAGGTCCTGGAGGCTGGGTCCTGATTGTGGCAGTGCTGAGATGGTGAAATCTTTTTTTATTTTTTTTCAATTTATTTTAGGGAACGGTCTACAAGGTGTTCAGGATCTCACTATTAGATTGAACTTGTAGTGATCTGCCTGTTTACAGCCTCCCAAGAGCTGGGATTACAGACGCACCACCACACCCAGTCTAAGGTGGTGAAATCTTTAAAGGGTTGAGCCTGGACACAGGCTCTACAGGGTCTCACTATGTAGACTGTACTCAGTGATTCTCCTGTTTTCAGCCTCCCAAAGTGCTAGGTTTGCAGGCGAGCTTCACCACGCCCAGTCTCAAATGCAGTTTCTGCGCATCCCGAGGGCGAGGCCGGCATGGCACATGGGAGATCACTCTGCTGCACTCTGCCGGAGCAGGTGCTTTAGTCTGCTGAGCTATCAGGCCATCGCTGAGCCTTCTATTAATGAGGTACTTATCCTTGGAGGCACTGTCCCAGAATACCATTCTCATGTAGTGAATGAGTTCCATCTAGAGTGATTGCTGTAAAAGAACAAACCTGACCCTTCCATCTCTCTGACTTCCTGGCCCACCATATGATCTCTCCTTCTTGCACGTGTTCACACTATAATGCTAACAACCATTCTGGGACACAGCCAAGGAGTCCCTCGTGAGGGCTATGTGGATGCTGGCATCATGTTCTTGAATCTACAGAACTGCAACTGATACAAACCTTTTAAAGTAAGTTTCTTAGCCTCAGGTGTTTCAGTACAGTAAAAGAAAACTCGCTGTCTGCACTCCCATAAGCAGTACAGTGGTCCCTCACTTATCACGGAGGTTGTGTTCCAGACACCTTCTCGATAAGTAAAAATCAGCAAAGTAATGACGTTACATTTATTTTAGTGTTTACATATATTTTTAAGGCTTTATAAACCTTTCCCACATGTTTAAAAACACTTCTAACATTCCTAACCATTTTCTAAACACATAATCTCAGGTAATTTTAACAACAAACATATACTGTATAGTACTGCAAAATCCTGTCATGTAGGGATAAATCCACAACAAGTAATTCAGATCAATATTTTTTGAAAACCTACAAAATGTAGAGTGCAAAAGTTGAGCCACAACATAGTGAGGGACAACTGCATATCTGTCCTCCAGCTGCTGCACAATCTCACCAGCACTCAGAACCTGCAACTTTGTGGATTCCATGTGTAATGTTGTTATTTCCTAATTGGGCAGTTGAATATCTTTTCAATTTTTTTCTTCTGTGAATTTCTTGTTTGTATTTTTTGCCTATTTAATGGGCAGCACTCTATGAATTTCAAACATGGATCTTTTGTTAGGCAAATTTTCTTAAGGAGTGTGGCCTAAGATAGTCTAAAAATTATTCCTAGGTACAACAAATCTTAATTGATGTAGCTTGATAGATTTGACAAATGCATCCAGCTACAGATGCACTCCATTGTCCTGTGTTTTGAGTGTTCTATCATCCTGGTCAGCTGCTTTGTGCCCTCCCCCAGGCAACTACTGTCTTAACTTCTCTTATTATATTAATTTTGCCTGATGCAGAAATCAATAACACCACAAGTATGTTTGGTTTCAGTTCACCATGTTTTTAAGATTCACCCATGTTGCTACGTAGATTTCTGTCTCATGGCTGAGTAAATTTCCATTGTATAAATGCAACATAATATGTCTATATCTTTTCTCCCATTAATGGACATGTAAGTTGTTACAATTTTGGAAAAAGTGACTATAAACACTCTTCTATGTGCCTTTTTGTGAAACTGTATTTTTTTATTCCTCTTTGGTAAATGCCTTAGTGTGGAATTGCTGGGTCACAGGGAAGGTGCTGTTAACTTTATCAGCTACACTGTGTTTCACCTTTTAGTTGAGGACACTGCCTATCATTTGATTTAACAATCTGTTCCCTTAAGATCTTCTTGCTAAAGAAATCCTTTTCTGAGGCCAGAAAGATTTTTTTCTGCAAAGTCTTAAACTTTGCATTTCACACTTGCATCTTTGATTCAGCTGAAATAGCCTTTTGCCTGTTATGTAAGGCAAGCATCCATTTCCCCTTCCTTCCTTGAGTGACCAAGTGCCCATCAACATCATGCATGAAAGTGTCACTCCCTCCCCACCCCCAGTGGTGACGCAACCTCTATCACTAATGAAATGTTCAAAGGGACTCTGACCTGCTTCAGGGCTTAGTTCTGGGTCATTGGTTTATTTCCCGTGCCTTTGCCCACACAATTCTATGCTAATTACTCTAATTCATTCAATACCTATCTTGTAGGGTAACACAGCCTTACCTGGTTTTCCAAAATCAGTTTGTCTCTTGAGGGTCTCTCTCTTCCAGGTAAATTTTAGAATCAGCTGGTCAATTTGGTGAGCACGCACGTGTGTGTGTGTGTGTGTGTGTGTGTGTGTGTGTGTGTGTGTTTAAAATTTCACAGAACTGAAATTGTATTGAATTTGCATCACATTTATTGAGTAGAAGGGAGGATGGCCATCTTCATGATCCTGAGGCTTCCTGTTCATGGATAGGATATATCTTTCTTTCTTTCTTTTTTTTTCTTTTAACGAGCAAAACATATTTATTGAGGGAAAGAAAGCTCTTGTCCAAGAGAAGGACAGGAGGGGGGTCCCTAGTGGGTGTCCCCATATCTTTCCTTTTAGTGTTTTAAAGGTCTGTTAGTGACCAAAAGTTGTAAAAAAAAAAAAAGAAGGGCTACGAGGATAGCCATCATTTTGGCTCTAGCCCTTCAAGGTCAGTGAGGACTCAGGACATAAGAGAACCTGTGCTGTAATATCCTATAACTCAGAGATGTCCCAAATTTTCTGGTCAAGGAGATTATGGGACCTCAGAGGAAAGGGATAAATGAAGTATAGTGTGTCTAGGGAGAGTCACCTGGGGAGAAAACATTCTGTCAGGTTTTCACAGAGAGCAAGTTGGTCAAGCAATGGCTGTGACTCGTCACGATGTCTGACACTGACAACAGTTCTACAAAGCACTGTATATAGTTTCAAAGTTAATCCTGAGGAGATTTGACCTTGGAAAATACAAATGATGAAAGTTTTGTTATACAGGTATTGCTTTGATTTGCCCTTGATCACCCAGCAGAGAAGCTCAGTTACGAGGCATAAAATGCAGAGCTAGATTAGTATGGTGAGCTGTAAGAGGCTTAAATCAATAGCCTTCATCATTGCCAGTTTCACTGGTAACCCACTGCAATTATGAAGCATGGGACTATGTATACAACTACTTCCTCCTAGGTCAAAGAGAAGAAAATTTCTTCTTCTTCTTCTTCTTCTTCTTCTTCTTCTTCTTCTTCTTCTTCTTCTTCTTCTTCTTCTTCTTCTTCTTCTTCTTCTTCTT
>PVJA010034220.1:0-22726 GCA_004027025.1 Myocastor coypus | reverse complement strand
AAAAAAAAAAAAAAAAAAAAAAAAAAAAAAAAAAAAAAAAAAAAAAAAAAAAAAAAAAAAAAAAAAAAAAAAAAAAAAAAAAAAAAAAAGAAAAATTAGAGAAAAGCAAAGATAAAAGTTGTTTTTCACTATAGCTGAGAAATCCAGAATAGCCTCTCATGCAAAATAGTTACTCACTGTTCTTTAATGATTGAATGATGTTTGTATACTGCATTAACAAATGAGGGTTGGCATCGTTCACTAAGGTGAGAAAGAATGGAGGATTTGGCTTTCAACAGAAATTGAGTTCAAAATGCCTATTACCCTGAAAGTGGGCCATCAGAGATACATATGGGGCTCAGCAAAGAGGCCAGATTCTAAACATGAATCTGGAGATCATAGACAGAGATGGTGTTCGAAACCAAGGAGCACATAGAGTGAGAGAGAAAGAATAGCAAAGACTGGCCCGGAAAACCTCCATGTTGAGTGTAAAGAAGAGAAGTTAGTAATAAAAGACTACTCTTCCTCTTAAGACTACTCCTAAAGAGAAATACGACATTCTGGATGGCACGACACAGAGGAGACCAAGGTACTTTAGAGTGTTTCTAAAGAACAGAGCAGGTAATTCTGCTGAGATTTCATCAGACAAATGTGAAGGTTTATTAGATTTTGCAACAATGAGGTCTTTCATGGTATCTGTGACAGCACAGTTCAGGAGGTGGGGGGGGCACTGAGACAAATGAGGGAGGGTAAGTAGTGAAGGAGACATGAGGCAAGGGAAACTTCTCGTGTGCATAGGGTGACTATAAGGAGCATTCATCGGATCAAAATGCTCACTAAGTAAATAAGTGTCTCTAGGATGCTGTGTTGAGAAGAAACAATGTATTAATTATTGCATGTGAGTTTCATTTACTGGGAAAACATAATATTGATATTTAAAGTCTTTTTAACAAATCTCAAAAAATTATATATATATATATATATATATATATATATATATATACACACTAAAATAGAAAAGTAAATATTTCAAAACATCACATCGTGAGTGCTATTTTGTCTAGTTTTGATGCTATGACCTATAGGACAGAACAAAGTCTTAGGAAATGAACTGGGTGTGGTGGTTCACACTTATAATCCCAGCACCTGGGAGGCTGAAGCAGGAGGATCGGTGCAAGTTCGGACCAGCCTGGGCTACAAGAGTGAGCTCAAAGCCAGGCTGAACTGCATAGCAGGACCCTGTCTCAAAAAAAAAAAAAAAAAAAAAATTTAAAAAAATGTCTAAGGAAATGGAAAGGGCAGAATGAAATCATTTCTGTGGAAATGAACTCCTGAGAAACCTAGGAAGGTTTGGACCATTGCAATTACTACACTGAACTAAACTAAAAGGCTTCTTATTTAAAATCATTTTTTTATCATTAACATTAAAACAACTGACTGGTTTTCAAAATTAGTTTATAAGACGTGTATTATTATGGAACAGGTTAATAAAGCTTTGGGAAAACTAATGTAGGCAGAGATATTCTGATCTTCTACTTGCTCAGCTTTTTAGAGATGTCTTAGTTGTTATTGTTGTTTTACTTCTCCTACCTTGTCTTTCCTATTTTTAATTCATATGCTAGCTTCAGTTGGTTACTCACACACCCAAAAAATGTAATGAATACATCTTGTTTCTAAAGTTAGCCAAGAAAAGGAAAATGGAGAGCCAGCATTCTTTAAATACTTGTCTTCAGGGAAAGGGAAACTTAAAAATCCCAGTGAGGGTAGCTGAGATGATTTTTAAAGTTACACACACAATGACATATGCATGTTGGAGAGCATGAGAAATTGACAAGGAGACACTGGGAATGAATTACGTCAATTACAAGATAAATCTGTGTTCAAACATTCTACTAACTTTCATAATGCACACCTCTAGTTTAAATTTTCATTTATATGGAATGATAACATTTTAAATCTTAATAGTAATATTACTTTGTGACATTTTGATCCGAGTAAAAGTATATCTGCAAATAAGAATAGATCGAGTAAAATAACATTTTTCTGTTGCTGAGTGCTTTTAATGATCATTTTGTTAAAGAGTAAAAAAAAAAAATGATAAACGGTAACTGCAATAAATGCATTTTTCTGTGTAGTTTTAAGACTGAAACAAAATTGATAAATATCTGAGAGATGCTTATTTGTATTTTGTCTGGATTTCCCTGCGCTCTTGGAAAATCACACTGCCTCTACACTAACTTAACAGCTGTGCTCTAAAAGGACAGTAAACAGTTCAACCTTCTTGTGACTTTAATCCAAAATATTCATTTGCTTGAACATAGATGGTAAAAGTGGTGCATACTTTACTAAGACCACAGAAAACTTGAATATACGAGATATGATTTAAAAATATAGTCCATTAGGGCTGGGGAGATAGCTCTGGGGTGTGAGTGCCTGCCTGGCAAGTGCAAGGTCCTGGGTTCGATCCCCGATTCCGCAAAAAAAAAATAAAATAAAATAAAATAAAAAATAAAAAAATAAAAATACAGTGAATCTAGGGGTTTGATCCTCAATATGCTGTGCCGGCCCCACCTGTGAGTGTGCTGAGATAGCGACTGAGCCTGGGTGTGGTGGCGCATACCTATAATCCCAGCATTTAGGAGGCTGAAAACAGGGGAATCACTAAGAGTCCAACCTACATAGTAAGACCCTGTAGACCCTGTACTAAATACAGAAAACAAAAGTAAATATATAGTGAATCTTAATTGTGTTGCCATAGCTGTTGTCGTATCCTGAATTAATTCAAAACAATGCACATTATTGTAACAATTCTTAAAATTTAAACATTCACCATATATTTTGTATTGCCCTGTTTTAGATAACAACGATTTGGTTGATATTCACACAAACACACACACACACACACACACACACAAAAAAAAAAAAAAAAAAAAAAAAAAAAAAAAAAAAAAAACATGGATAAAAAGGTCTAGCCCATAGAAGAACAGATTGATCTGGCTGTTGTCTAGCGCGGGGTGTCATGACTGTTCTCCAGCATTTCAGACACCATCACATCTAGGCGCTGAACTCTTGCCCTCCAATCAGCGGCCTGGGCAGCCAGGTCTCCATGTATTATTTGGGTCCTCGGGTCCTATAATACTCAGCTTCAGATTCCAGCATTTGAAGCAAAGAAAGACAAACAAAACCTGTCAAAGTTTGAACTAGTGTTGATGTATCGTCTATTTCAGTTGTTAATTTAAAAGGATGAAGCCAAACACAGACTGTAAATAAGAACAAATTGAATACAAATGTTGAAGTTCAAATGAAGTCAAAGGCTAAAGAGTAGTGGATTTCTGGCTTAAAATAGGATCATGCCATCGTCAAGAGTCATTCATCTCTTTGCTTAGATTTCCGTTAAGCTTCCAGAAAGGAGGTAAGGTAAATCCCAAGGGCCCTAAAGGAATGCTTGTGTTTAATGGAAGAAATGAAATACTTTTTATAAATTATTAAATGCCAGATATTTTTATAGTATTAGCTCATTTAAGCCTTACTACTATTTTAAGAGCATATGCAGTGTTCCTGTCTTATATTCATCTCAGAGACAGGGTTTAGCTGGTATACAGCACGACCTGTCTACAGGGATTAAGAGATTATACACAACAGCCAGGAGGAGAACCAGGCCCTACTCACTGCAGGGCTGAGGGAGGCAAGTTTTGATTAGTGTAATTCCCTGCATAGATTTTTTTCTGAAAATGAAAGAGGCCACCTCAAGATGAAGTGCCATTCCACCGCTTGGAAGTTTCACAAAGAACTAAAGATAGTCTACAGACTAGTTACAACTTAGCTCAAATAAGAAAATCTCAAAGGTGGCTCCTGATTTAAAGATTTCAATTTAGTTTACAGAGTATGATGAGCAAAATGATGTGTTTAAGAGCACAGGCATCGGGTTACTACAGCAAGGCTCTAAATCACTGGTAGCATATCCACTATCAACTGCTTGTGTTTGCAGTGTTATCCACCCACCTGTGTGGTAAGTATATTCAAGTTTCGTAACCATCCTAAGCAGCAGTGTCCTATCTTTACCAATAGGGAGAATAGGGTCAACCTTACAGATTTGCACATGAAATGATGAGAGATATGGACAGGCAGGGTGCTAAGCACAGCACCTGATACTCAGTGAGCTCACCAGGTGATAGATGGTGTTAATGCAATTCAGTACATAAATTGGTCCACAAAGCAAAATACTTTGGTAACATTTTAGTGAAAAAGGTAAAAGGTAAAACTGAACTAGTTTCAGTTCATTGATTCCTTCTTAAGAACTGGACTTGAGGAAAGATTGGGGACATAAAAGGAAGAAAGAAAAATAATGAAAGAAAACAGGGAGGCCATGTATGAGTTCTGGCATCGTGGATGCCAGCCAGATTGTGAGTCAGGCACAAGTAGTTTTTCTTGATAAGATAATCAGATGAAACAAATCAATGTGAAACAGTGTGGAAACACCACACTGAGACTCTTCCAGCCAGAAATTAATGAGCATGACTGCTGATACAATTATAACAACAGAACACTAAAATTTTTTTAAATCTTAGGAATTTTTTTTTCATGGTACCAGGGATTGAACTCAGGACCTCGTGCTTGCCTGGCAAGCATTTATTCCACTGAGCTATCTTGCCAGCTCCTAGGAAATGTTTGGTAAAATTTTTTCCCTTTCTTTCTTTTTTTCTTTCTGTTTGAATACTTGATATCAAAAACCATCCTCTTCCCAGAATTAGAAACAAAAGGTAGTACAGTTGACGTTATGGAGGATGGATACAAACCCTGATGCATAAGAAACAAAAGACATTTTCATTATTAAATACTGTAAAGTCATCGAAAGGAAAATAATAAAGATTCCAATCTGTTCAGGTTAAAGTACCATCCCCAAAATTCTTGTTTTTGGAGGCATTTTATAAATCAAACATTGTAGTAATGAAACATAAGAAATCAGCTAAGTGTGTAATTTGGAACTATGAGGCAGGTAGTAGCTAGTTTTCAGCTGCAGTTAATTCTAATGGGCCTTGAGACTTATGGAAGTGGTTTGAAGGTGCTGTACAAAACAAAGATTCTACATAAGGCCTTATTGAACTGTATTACGTAAAAGTTAGGTTGGTTCTTACCAAAAATAACTTTTTTTGAGCGGTGATGGCAGTAAAAGAAGTGGCTTCAGAGAAGATGCTAGCAGGGTGGAGACCATACGGAAAGTGATCCCACTCTTGGGAAAACTGCTAAGCACCATCACTTCGCTGAAGATGATTCTGTACCTGCTTAGTGATGGCCTGGAAATCCCAGTGGTGCCAGCCACTTGGAGCTAATCCACAACCTCCACAAAAATGGAACCATGAAGACAGATAAAGTATTTGAAGTGATGCTGGCTGCAGACTGCTCCCACTAGGCAAAGCGTAACCTTTAAATGGATTCTCCACAATCAGTAGGTTTCCAAGCAACAATCAGTGCTCCACATGTGCATGCGTGCATATGACTAGAACTTCTATTTGATCAATTGCATGAAGGCGCTAAAGCTCTTGATGTAGGATCTGGAAGTAGAATCCTTACTGTATGCTTTGCACGTATGGTTGGATGTAGCGGAAAAGCCATAGGAATTGATCACATGAAGAAATTAGTTGATGACTCAACAAGTGATGTCAGAAAGCACGATCCAACACTTTTGTCTTCAGGGAGAGTACAGCTGGTTGTGGGAGATGGAAGAAAGGGATATCCTGAAGAAGCCCCTTATGATGCTATTCATGTAGGTGCTTCGGCTGGAGTAGTAACTCAGGCACTAATAAAGGAGTTAAAGCTTGGTGGAAGACTGGTATTGCCAGTTGGTCCTTCAGGTGGAAACCAAATTTTGGAGCAGTATGATAAGCTACAAGATGGCAGCGTCAAATTGAAGCCTCTGATGGGGCTGATATACATGCCTGTAGCATAAAGAAAAGTAGAGGTCTGGGTGGAAGTGATTTTCTCTTTCTTCCACACAAGAGAAGATGTGTGGATGGGTTGTAAAAGCAACATCAGTTTGACCAGTCTATAACACTGCAGTGGATTGCTCATCTTGGTCCCTAAAGCTCCATGAAAACCAACATCACCACAACTGGTTTTGGACTTTGATACACTATAATTTTCAGCAGAAAAAAATGTGTAGTTTCAGGGGGCTGGGGAGACAGCTCCATGGCACAAGTGCCTGACTGGCAAACATAAGGTCATGAGTCTAATTGGCTGCTGATTATGTATATGAATCTAACATGAACCCTGGTCCTGAAAAAAAAAAAAAGTGTGGTTTTGTAGGGTTTTCTAATTCTTCAGAGAGGCACAGAACCAAATTGATAGAGGAAGGATGCAAAGTACAAATTTCTGTATGATTCATTCAACAATCCCGCATTTTACTTTAAACTATTAAAAGAAGGGGTTCTGCCAAATAGAAACATTAATTTTTTGGTTTGGGTTTTGTTGTTGTTTGCTTTATTTTTTGTATTTTTAGGGAAGGGTCTACAGGATGTTTCAGGTCTCCCTACTAGATCAGACTCATAACGATCTGCCTGTTTGCAGCCTCACAAGAGCTGGAATTACAGGCACATGCACCACTTCCAGTCTCAATTGTCCTCTCAGAACATCCCAGGGGCAGGAATGACACAGCAGGCTGAGGGATTGAACCCCTGGTCCCTGCTCCTGCAGGTGCTTTAATGTGCTGACCTATTTGGCCAGCCCAATTAATTTGTGAATTGATTTTGAGGAGTGATTTTTCTTTTCTTGGATATTTAATTCTTCCAGTGTAAACTTACCAGATCTTTTGTGCATCAGGTAATACTGCCATTTACAAGTTAAGATTCTTGGTATTTGGTTATCTGTTAGGTATTGCTGAGAATATAGAGAAAGCTTTCTTTTTAAAGCTTTTGATTTTGGTGCCATAGAATAGCATTTTGTAGACACAGTCAGCTGCTTTTCTTACCTTAAAAGTAGGTATTTGTAAATATTGAAACTTAAGATGGCAGTTGATGTCCAATAAACACACAGTCTTTCATGGTGGACATAAATGACATAGTTCTTCCTTTCTCTAAAAATGAGAGACTTGCAGTTCACTATTATTTTTTCTATTTCTAATTGGCTGCTGATTATGTATATGAATCTAACATGCTGTATAAGCTGCGCAGTAGTTACTAAATAGTTCATGTAGTACTGCTGTTCCAGTTCCAATATGCACCCTAAAGAACAGTTGTCAAACTCTTCCCCAAAGGATTTATATCTCACATTTTCATTAGCATCTCACAAGAGATTCAGTGTTCTAATCTCTGGGAGAATCTGACATCTCAATTTATTATGCCAACCAAAGAATATTCAATGTGATACGTCAGCAATACCTTTGACTGCTTAAGAACATACAATTGGAGCATAAGAAAAAAAAAAACTTACTAAAATTGATCCAGATTCTAGAGAAGCAACTAATGTGCAGAAATGAGAAGTAAATATGATTATAATTTTCTCCTTTTAAATGTTCACAAATGATAAAAGCTCATCTAAAGGATATAATTGAATTAAATACCATCCTATTCTTGATAACCCTAATACTACTCAGATAACAATCTCTAGACTACATTAAAAGAGAAATCCCAGGTGCTAATTACAAAAAAAAAAGCCTTAAAGAAGAACCAAAAAATGTTAAAAATATGTAGTGATATTAGGTAAAACAAATGCAAACAAAAATACTAGGAATGAGATACTGAGAGAAACAAGATTTGAGGTCAAAACCATTAAGAGAGCAGAAAGAATAACATAACGACCACATCGTGAATCCAGAGAGAGTGCTAAACATTCCTAAGAGTCTGGCTTCTGGTAATGAAAACTGTATCAAGTTAAATGTCATAAGCCTTCCCAGCCAAATGCATTGTTTTTCTTAAGAATGTCACCCCAAAAAGTGAATACAAAATAAAACAAAAGACACAATATTGAAATCATTTGATTAATAATGTCAATTTAATGGTTTTGATTTTGTAGATAAAATATTTCTTTTCTGTTAAATCCACAAACATATATAATGATCAGTATCAATCATATATTAATTTTTGAGCCAATTTTTTATGTTCTTCATATAGTAACAATGTAAAAACTTAGACAACAATAAAAATTAGATTCCCAAACAATACTCAAAAAATTGAAAATGCTACTCTAAAGGACCTTTACACTTACAAGAATTTAAAATAACTAGTTGTCTTAAATTACTATCAGTGAAAGAACATCACCATAAAACTCTTGAGGGTCAGGGAGATAGCTGGACCAGGGAGATAGTTCAGCAGCATAAGTGCCTACCTGCCAAGTACAAGGTCCTGAGTTTGACCCCCAGGACTGCAAAAAAAACCAAACTCTTAAGATTTACAACAGCTATGTTAAAGGAAGAAAAAGCATAGCATTTATGAATCTTCATTATTACTAAGAAACATATATTTGAACTGTTTATTTTACTTTGGAAATTAGGAAAAGGAAAGCAAACTAAATGTGTTTATTTATTTACTTTATTATTAGCTTTTGTATACCTGGGAATTGAACTTAGTTCCTGCACTTGCCAGGCAGGAACCATGCCCCTGAGCTATATCCCTGGCCACAAAATAAATTTAAAGTAATAATCAAGGAAAAAGAAGTAAATGGAAAATTAAAAATAGTTTAAATCTTTATTTAAATTAGTGTTTAAGGGGCCGGGGGAGATGGCTCAGTAGAATAAGCGCTTGCCTGACAAGGCCAAGGTCGAGAGTTCAATCCCCAGCACCACAAAGCAAACATACAAAAGATTAATGGTTACATTATTAAAAAGAAAAACTGGTTGCTCGTAAAGACCAAGATAGGTGAGCAAAAGGTTGACAGTAATGAAAGAAGACAGAAAAAGCAAAATGGTACATTTGAACTTTAAATAAAGAGAGAATTGCATCATGGCTGACTAGGACAGCAGCGGCTGTAGGAGGCTGGGAAGACTCACTGAGAAGTGCAGGATGTGGCATGGTGGCCAGGCACAATCACCAGACTGAAATAGGAGAAGAGGCCCAGGGTTAGCCCACTGGATGAGCCCAGTACCAGGAGAATGAGAAATGGAGCCCAGATTAGCCCCTTGGTTCTAATCCCCTCCAATATTAAAGGAGCTGATCAGAGATGGGCAAGTGAAATGCATAAGGGCTTCTCCGGAAAAAAGGACGAATGACCAAAAGTATGTGACAAACAAGGTCACCACCTTGGACAACAGAGGAATGCAGATAAAAAGAACATGGTGATTTTTTGTTACTTGAGTAGAATGGCTATTACCAAAGGATAACAAAGGCTGGTGAGCCTATGGGGAAGAGGCGCTGTTCACTGGCATTGTTGATGGAAATAAGAACTGGGCAACCACTGTGGAATCAGAATGAAGAGTCCTCAAAAAATTAAAAGTAGAAATTCCAGTTGTCCCGACTAACATCCTGAAAGAGTCAGCGCCAACTCTTACAGTGATTTTAGCCTTGTTCAGAGTGGAACAACTCACAATAGGTTAATTATGATTCGGGCAATGCACGGATTGATACACAAATGGATAGGGAAAGAGAGGTCCATGCACACAGTGGAGTACCCCTGAGCCATAAAGAAAGATGCACTTCAGTCCTTTGAAGGAAAAGGAATGGATCTTGCCAGCATAGTGAGGCTGACCAGGTAGCTCAGCGGACTGAAGCGCTGGGATTCAATCCCCAGCACTACATGCTATGCCAGCCCTGCCCCTGGGGTGCATGGACCCAAAGACTGAGATTGGGCGTGCTGGCATGTGCCTGTCATCTCAGTGCTTGGGAGGCAGAAAACAGGAGGATCACTACAAGCCTAATATGTGTAGTGAGACTTGTAGACCCATATTAAATCCATACTAAATAAATAGAAATAGATGCTCACTATGGTACTCTATTGCAGAAAATTTTTGACTTTGCTTATTTATTTATGCATTTATTTATCTTTTTGATACAGGGTCTCACTACTCACCTCAGACTCATAGTGATCCTCCTCTCTCAGCCTCCCTAACACTGGGATTACAGATGTGTGCCCCCATGCCCAGTTTCAGGGTCAGCACAGCACACCTGGGGTTCAGGGGCTGGCATGGCATGTAGTACTGGGTCCTCACACTTTCTAGGCAGGTGCTTAGACCCTTGAGCTCTCTCTCCAGCTGTGCAGAAAGAAATGTCTGAAAGTTTCTATGTATTTAAATTTATATAATCTTAGAAACTATTTAATTTAAAAATATGATCAAAGTGGAAGCTGTAGTTTGATTTCAGTTGTACAATCAATTACAATCACTATTGCAAATTTTTGAATAGCTACTTACCAACAAATTAAACTCAGGGACATATTAATACAATCAAGTGCCTTACATAAGATTTTCCTAGAAGTACAAGGATGTCACACCACGTTAGGAAATCTATTAAGATTATTTATTACATCATCAAATTAAAAAGAAAATACATCTTTTTAAAAATTTGACAATATTTAACAGACTAAAAAATTTAAGACTACTGAATTTGTATAAATAATAAACAAAATGAAGCTGTTAAAATTTGAGAAACGTTCACATATATTTGTGTTGGAAAATTTCTCAAGGACAATTTGTAGCATTTGGTCGTTTTTATCTTCATGAGCAAAGGCTCCATACTAGAGGAGAATCTCAGGGAGGAAAAAAAAGTATACTCCTTTACTTTACATTTAACAGAACAAACTGTAGTGGAAGAAATGATATTGAGTTCATGGTGATTTTAACGATTTACAAATAAAAAGAAAGACCAATGGAAGTCTGAGAAGTGGAAAAAATTTGTCAAGGTCACGTGTACTCCTGCTTGTTGGCTTTTAAGATCCAGTTCGATGAAAAGTAAACAGGCTTGTGCATAGTTGTCCTCACAAGTATGTGAGAATAACCTTGAGATATTTTCTACCATTTCCTTCTCATTAACTTCCCTGATGGTCTTTGGTGTGAATGCAAATATGACAGACAGTCACCCTCCCATGCCTACTCTGCCGTCCCTGTACAAGTACATCCGGGAGGCCACAACACCCTTCAGAGTGCTTTATTACACCACAGGAGAACCCACCTGTCATTCCTAATGCAATTTAATGTGCTGCCTCTGGTGTTTAATTTAATTCAATTTTTTTCTTGACTGATTTTGTTCTATATCAATATATTTTTATGCATTTCCTGCCAGAAGAAATAATTGATGTCAGAAGTTTTAGCAAGCTCACACTGAAAGTTCTCTGCTCGTATCTGTCTTTTCATTGGATGCTGAACAACAGGCTCAGTTCTCCAGTTAAAACACTTGTACTAATATACATACATTAACTCTTACTGATATTCTAGATTGAACTACTTATTGACATAATCATAAAAATCATGGACTACTTTCCCTAACAGTCAACATTTTCTAATCACTGTAGGTTAATAAAAATCAAAACTACATGACTGAAAGACACCAGTAAAGAGGAGCAAAGGGGTAATTACTTTTGAGCTTTAAAAATACATAGGTTGGGTTTCAACCCTGGCACCACATGCTGCACCAGCCCCACCACCAGACACGCTGAGCAGGCTGCCAAGACCAGGCATAGAGGCATGCACCTGTAATCCCAGCACTGGGGAGTCTGAAAACAGGAAGATCACTATGGGTCTGACCTGCATAGTGAGACCCTGTACCAAATACATAAAAACAAAAAGAAAAACAAAAACATAGTTTAAATATCTGATTTTTTTACGTGTGTGTGTGTGTGTGTGTGTGTGTGTGTGTGTGTGTGTGGTCAGCTCAGCTCACTCTGGGATTAGAGCTGGTGTAGTGTGTGGTGCTGGAGATCCAACTGTGGCCCCTATGTGCTTGCCTAAGTAGGCACTTTAGACTGCTGAGCTATGTCACCAGCCCTAAATATCTGCTTAAAAGAGAACTTGCAAAGCTGAATGTAAAAGTTGCAAGTGATATTGTAACTTACACGGTATGACCATTTCATTGCCATCAGTAGCTTTTCTTACACTCTAGCAAGAAATAGAATGGGAGCTGGCCAAATAGCTCAGAGGACCAAAGCACCTGCAAGCAGGCGCACTGACCGGGAGTTCAATCCCCAGGCATGCCATGCTGGCCTGGCTCCTGGGTGTGCTGAGATGGCAATTGAGACTGGGTGTGGTGGCACGCACCTGTAACCCCAGCTCTTGGAGGCTCTAAACAGGAAGAAAACTATGAGTCTAATCTAGTAATGAGACCCTGAACACCCTGTAGACTCTTCCCTAAAATACAAAAAAAAAAAAAAAAAAAAAAAAAAAAAAAAAAAAATATATATATATATATATATATATATATATATATATATATATTTGCACACAATAGTTTTTGTCATTGTTGTTTTGTTTTGTTTTGTTTTCATGGCTGGCTCAACCCACACTGGAGGTAGGGCTGCTGCTGGATGTAGTTCTGGGGATCAAACCAAGGTCCTGTGCACTTGCCTAAGCTTGCCTAAGTACGAGCTTTAGACTACTGAGCTATCTCACCGGCCCCTTTGGATGCATTAATTTTATGTAAGATTTAAACAATTATTTCTCCATTATATTAATTTACACATAACAACAGGAAATAACATATTTAAGTTGGACTTTAATAAAGCATCTTTATCAAACATTTGTGTCAGTATAGTTTGAAATTATTCAAAAAAGCATATTCATTTTTAAACCATATAATCCTTTTGAAACTAGGTAATAAGGACACCCACCACAACCTTCTGTTTGAATTATCCACCTGCATTTCCTAGCAAAATTTCAGTTCTTTAAAGTAGATATGCAAATAGTATTCACTACTATTTTCTTCAGTATCAATGATCTAAATATAATTATTTTAAGAAGTATATTAAGTTAAATATTCTAGCCTATTTAGCACCTCAATAAAACTTGTCAACAACAAACTAGCATACAGGAATATTTAGATCCGATCTTAAGGATTTAGCTTCAACTTTTATATAATTACTTGTAACAGTCTCTGGGCTTTATCTGTCGACTAAGACCCACTATTAGCTGACAGCTATTATTTACTACCTTCCTGTTGGTTACCTATAATATAATTTTATATTCGTCTTTCCAAACAGCCTGGTAGGATAACTATTTCAAAATCTTTTCACAGAAAATCAGAAACTGAAGCTCAGAGAAAGTGCCCTAAGGCCTTACAGCACAAAAGGTTGAATTTAAAAGTCTAGAACAGTAGCACAATGGAGATTTTAGTGCTATCCCTAAACACATTTAAAATAAGTTGTAAATTTAAATCATTCCAAACTACAAAAATGGTCCATCTGGATATCATATTTTTTTTTTTTTTGTGAAATATCAAATTTTTTCATTTAAGATGTGAAGAGTCTGGACTCTGAATTGAGCTGTTTTAAATCCAAGTTCCTGCTCTGCCACTTATTCAGCCTACGAATTGGACAATAATTAACCTCTCTGTGCCTTTGCCTCTAAGAATCTTAACTGTATACCCCTCAGAGGACTGCTGGGAAAGCTCAGAGTAAGTTCCTAAGGTCAAGAGCTGAGAGTACTGGAGACACAGAAGCAGCATGGATGATACCTTGGTTTCTACTGTGACTACATGGTGGTGGGATGCATCCTCATGTACCTAGCCATGTGCCCGGATGCTCCATCGTAATCCACCTGAATCATTGCTCGTACATGTGGTCATCTGGCCTTAGATGATGGCTCGGAACCGAAGATCTTGAGACAAAGAAACAGGGGCAGTAGGGCAATAACCACCAATCACCATCCCATTTCAGGAGACTACAGAAAAGAGTAGAAAACAAGATCAACATTATGTCATGGTAGACGTGGGAGGCAGAGTAAAGACTTGGAATGCTTGTCCTTGAACTTGAGGTTGAGAGAGTCCACTGTTTCAAACTTGTTCTAATATTCAATTCCTCCCTTTTCAACTTTTCTATAGGATTTTAGTTATTCAAACTCTGAAACAAATTCTCTTAAAGGCAAAATTTCACTGATAGTGGGGGAAAGTGTTGGAAACAAGATAAAAAGACGATAACTTGTTCAATTTGTCTTTTCAGCTAATCTGGCAGTTAACTGAAGTTAACCCCTTCACCACCACCCTCATATCCTGCAACAACACAATGGGAAAATATTAACCATACAGTGGAACAGAGAACAGCAATTGAGAAGAACAAACTATGAATATACTAAACAACATAAAGTTAACCTCGCATGCAAAAGAATGAGTGGAAGGAGCCAAACACAGATTTCCATATTGTTGAACTAATTTGTACGAATTTCAAATCTAGCAAATTAATCTACAGTGTTAAGAGTCAGACTGGTGATTACATTGTGGAGGGAGGAAGGGGGGTCTTTTGCTGGATGTGAGTCTTTGTGAACATAAAAATTCCTCAAGCTGTGCAAATAAGATTTGAATGTTTTATCGCCTAAGTCATATTTCAATTAAAAAAGAGAATTTAGTGACTGGAGATATTCAGTGTATCTGGGGAGCTACACTGGTGTGGTGGTGTACCCTGTAATCCCGAGGCAGAAGGATCACTGTAAGTTTGAGACCAGCGTGGGCTACAAAGTGAGCTCCAGGCCAGCCTCAACAGGATAGGAAAACTCTGTCTCAAAAAAGACACACAAGTGAAAACAGCGATAGCTTTTAATACGTAGCTTGACTACTCTATGCCTCATGGTTTTTTGTTGTTGTTGTAATTATAGTGATGGCAGTATTTTACCTTATGTATGTCACTGGGATGGCCAAAATATAAATATAAAGATGTAAGCATGACACCTGGAACATTTAACAGTCTTTTTTTTTGGCAAGACCAGGATTCGAACTCATAACCTTGCACTTGCCAGGCAGGCACTTGTGCCACGGAGCTATCCATCTTCCGAGCCCCTGCACAGGCATTCTTAAGTGTATTCAGGCACTGTTATAAAAGCTCCATAGCTATTAACTTATTTCGACCTCACAAAACTTCACATTGAATTTCAATTTTACAGTTGCGAGAGCAGCCATTGGAGTGTTAAAAACCTAAAATTTGCATAAAATGAAGGGCACAGCCAGTATGTGAATTGCATCAATATTAAATTAGGGTTAGGATGAGTCTGGGGGGGGGGGGGTCCATGTGCTTCCCGTCACAGTTACAGTGCCACTGAGTACAGAGTGGCAGGCATGCATGGTGAGGAATTCTCGTGGCAATTGTCATGACAACCTGAAAGATAGCAGGTCTCCTTTTTCAGTCCTCCCAGAATCAATACAATTTTTTTTTTTTTTTTTGGCTTTTTGAGACAGGGTCTCACTGTGCAGTTCAGGCTGGCTTTGAGCTCACTTTTGTAGCCCAGGCTGGTCTCGAACTCGCAGCGATCCTCTTGCCTCAGCCTCCCAAGTGCTGGGATTACAGGCGTGAGCCACCATGCCCGGCTTCAGAATCAATACAATTAATGACTATCTCTCTCAGTGTGTAGGCTTCCTGGTCACAAAGGTTAGGAAAAGCCAACTCCTCCCCTGGTGCGGTCAGAAGAAGACAGCTCGTGCTGACTGGCCGCATAATACACCAACAGGTTGTCACAGGTGAGATTCATGAAAAAGGATTACATGAGGTACCCGTCTGCTTTCTGTAGCTTCCACAAAATACTGTAAAAAGAAATTTGGGCTGGGAGATAGTTCAGGGGTGCAAGTACCTGCCTGGCAAGTGCAAGGTCCTGAGTTCAATCTGTTTCCACTATTATATATATAAATCTCACAGCTTTGGAGAGCTAATGTGCACAATCAGGTCGCCCCATCATTTGGCCTCTAGCGGGGGATCCCTCTCATGGCAGAGATCCTGTGTGTGGGAGGAATTGCACAGAAACGTAGGAAGCCAGACTGGCTGTGGGGCCAGCACTGCACTTTTATGATAACCCATTCTGTGAAGCACCAATTTAGGTTGGAAGAGCAGCTTTAATCCTACCCAAGGGTGATGACCTCCATGATCTGATGAATTCCCAGGAGGGCCCATCTTTTACAGATCTCATTGCCTCTTCATTACCATATTGGGATATAAGCTTCAAACACAAAGTTTAGATCTAAATAATATCTAAGTCATTCTACATGCTTTTCCTTTTTCATGACAGAGAGGTATGACTAAGGAATTAATTATTGTACATGGGTATGCACTAAGGAAAATTATTTGGCCTATGTGATTTTAAATTTTTAGATACTGCCTATAAATTTGGGGGGCTTTACAATATAAGAATATATATGTTGTTTTTCAGAAAACATCTTAGATTTGAAATTCTTCTTCATTAACAAATGTTTCAGTACTTATCCTGAAAGCTAGACTTGTAGAACAACTATATTGTTCTTATATTTAAAAGTTTATCATGGGGCTGGCCAGATAGCTCAATGGATGAATTCCATCCGCAGCATGCTGAGCCGGCCCTGCCCCAGGGGCACCCTAAGAGAGTGACAAAACTGGGTGTGGTGGCATGGGCTTGTAACCCCAGTGGCTGGGAAGCTGAAGACAGGAGGATCACTATGAGTTCAATCTACGTAGTGAGACCCTGTAAACCCTGTACTAAATACATTTTTAAAAAATTAATCATGACATTGTACTATTAGCTATTTGGTAAGTGTTCAATTTCCAATTACCCCCAAAATATCATTAACTTTGTAATTTGTTTCTTTGAATTAATTTCCAAGTAAATTCTACACATCATACTTGATTGATACATCTTTTAAATTATTTTAATCTATGTATCACCTCTCCTATTATGTGTAAATTATTTTTGTTAATATTTTAAATTGGTAAATCATAGGCCAGCCAAATAGCTCAGCAGACTAAAGCTCTGCTTGGGCAGAGCGCAGCAGCTTGGGTGTGATCCCCAGCATGCTGTGCTGGCCCTGCCCAGGGGTGCACTGAGACGGCGACTGAGACTGGACATGAAGGTGTGTGCCTGTAATCTCGGCGCTTGGGTGGCTGAAAATAGGAGAATTGCTACGAGTCTGACCTAGTAATGAGATCCTGTAGACCATGTACCACATAGACCCTGTACTAAATATATAAAAATAAAAAATAGACAAATCATGATTGCACTAAATGTATGGAATATGGTGTAATTATATATATATATGTATATATGTATATATGTATATATATGTATATATATGTATATATATATGTATATATATACATATATATACATATATATATGTATATATATATGTATATATATGTATATATATATATATATATATATATATATATATATATATATACATGTGAAATGATGCTATCAAAGCAACAGCTATACTATTATAATTTGGGAGGCCCGGCGGGATGGCTCAGTGGTCTAAAGCGCCTGCTTGGGAAAGCTTAGGCAGCTGCAGGGACCGAGGTTTAATCCCCGGCACCACGTGCTGCACCAGCCCTGCCCTCTGGGCAGGATGAGCCTGCCATAAAAATGAATGAATAAACAAACAAAGGTTCTGAAACAAGAAAAAAATAAATAAATAAAATTAAAAAAATAATTTGGGGGGCTATGCATTTGAAATCCACAGTTAATTTTAAATATGTGCTATGTTAACATTGACTAGAGTCACTCTGCTATATAATGTATCTCTAAGCTTACTCTTCTGGTCCTGTCAGTACAAACTTTGTGTCAGGACCCCTCTTCCCTCATTCACCCTGCAACAACCCTGTATGCCATCATCCTACTTTCTACTTTTTTATTTTGGTGGTGCCAGGGATTGAACTCAGGACCTTATGCTAGCCAAACAAGCACTTATTCCACTGAGCTATCTCCCTAGCCCACCCTACTTTCTACTTCTATAAACTCAGGTATTTTATAGTGAACAAATGAGTGCAATGGTGTAATATTTGTCTTTCCATGCCTGCTTTATTTCACTTCACTTAATGACCTCTACATTCATCCACGCTTTCTCAAACACCTACCAGAATTTTATTGTTTTTGAAGAATTTTATTTTGTTTACTTTAATAATTACATTAAATTAAAATTTCATTGTTAATTTAGTTATGTTGTTTTATTATTTATTCTTTTTAAACTCTAGTTAATATTCTTTGTGCATACATATATATTACAACATTTTCTTCATTCATGGATACTTACTTTACATATCTTGGTTATTGAAACTAATGCTGCATGAATAAGAGAATGCAGATACTCTCTTTCTTTCTCTCTCTCTCTCTCTCTCTCTCTCTCTCTCTCTCTCTCTCTCTTTCTTTCTCCCTTGATATCACTATGCATTTCAGACTAATACTGATCCTCCTGACACATCCTCCTCAGCACTGGGATTACAAGTGTGCACCACCACGCCCACCTTCACTCTAGGCACAACACTCCTGCGGTGCAGGGGCCAACACAGCATGTCATGCCACTGACTGAACCCAGGTCCTTACACTTGCCAGATTGGTGCTTAAAGTACTGAGCTATCTCTCTAGCCGCTGGTGTCTTTCAACATACTGATTTCAGTTCTTATGACTATATTTCCAAAAGTAGGACTGCTAGACCAAGTGATAATATTCTTTTCATTTTGCTGAGGAACCATTCATCATAATGTGGAAACAAACTAAATTTTCTTTAGTTTACAGCCTCAGTGTTTACAGCCTTTAGTTTACAGCAACAGTGTGGAAGAGGGTTTTTCTTTTCCCCACATGCTCAACAACACTGTTGTCTTTCAACATTTTGATTAAAATCCACTTTAACTGGTGTCAGTTTTTATATCATTGTGAGCTTAATCTGTTTCTCCCTCCTGATCAATAACAATAAGCATTTTTTGTCACTAGCCTGTGGTTATTTGTGTGTCTTCTTTCGAGAAATGTCATTTAGAGACTTTGCTTATTTTTGATCTGGAGTGTTTCAATTATTTATATTTGATTGGGAGCACTTAAGTTATTTATATATTTTTGGGTGTGAATCCCTTATCAGATTTGTTCAAGTTGGTCAATGTTTTTCCCATTCTGTGAGCTATCTCCTTTGCTGGTTCTTTTGTTATCCAGAAATTTTTAGTTGGATGTTCCTATTTTTGCTTTGGCTGCCTGAGTTTTCAGGATTACTTCTCCAAACTTTTCACCAGAACCAAGTCATGGAGCTTTTCCCCTATGCTTGTACCAGTTCTTACACTTAGAATATCGGTTCTTGCATTTGAATCTTGAGTACATTTTGAGTTGACCTTTCCTTCTCCTGGGGCTGGCAAGTTTTCCCAACATGATCTGTGGAGCATACCACCATTCCTCATTGCTCTTGGGGCTTTAATAAAAAATGTATTAATTTAAATGGGTAGATTTATTTCTGAGGGTTTTTTATGTCTTACTTTGTTAATTAGTAAATCTGCTTTCATAACAGTGTCATGTTGCTTGGTCATACTTCCTTTATACAGTGATGCTGTGAAGTCAGATAGTTAATGTCTCCTACTATGTTCATTTCACTCAAGGTAGCTTTGACCAATCAGGGTTTTTTTTTTTTTTTTTTTTTTTTTTTTTTTTTTTTTTTTTTTTTTTTTTTTTTTTTTTTTTTTTTTTTTTTTTTTTTTTTTTTTTTTTTTTTTTTGTGATCCAATACAGTTTAAGGACTGTGTTTCTTTATTCTCATGAAAACTGACAGTAGGTTTTATGGGTTCTACAAGGGTCTCACTGAGTCTCTGTATCATTCAACTAGTATGGGCATTTTACTAACATTAGTTCTTATAATTTGTCAACAGAGAACATCCTTCAATCATTGTTTCAGTTTTCAGTATACATATCTTTTATCTACTTAATACTTACATCTAAGTGCTTTATCGTTGCTTCTGGCACAATATTTTGCCTTAAATTTCCTTGTCAGATAGCCCCTTGTTAGTATACAGGAACTGCTCTGAAAAATAGTTCTCCAGATATCCACTATGGAGATCAGTACAGTCTGCAAAAAAATAAACACAGACATGTCATGTGACTCAGCTATTCTCCTTCTAACTCTTCCCAAGAGTTACAGACATCATACCACAGTGATGTGTGCATACCCATGTTTATAGCAACTGAATCTTGGGAACAGCCTGTATGTCTATCCACAAATGAACAGATTTGAAATCGTGGCATTTATACACATTGGAGTACTATTCTGCCATAAAGAAAGATAAACTTGAGTCCCTTGTAGGAAAATGGATGACCCTGGAGACCATAATGTGAAGTGGCGTAATTCAGATGCACAAACTTAAATACTTTAAGGTTTCTCCTGTATGAAAAAATTCACTATATATAATGTGCTAAATAAAAGACAGATAACATAAAGAGGAAGAAAAAGGTCACCATTATCAAATATGAACAACATATCTGAAAGTGCACCCTCATTGACTGCAATTTTCTTCCATGTTTTATCAGTTCTGTCTCAGCTACTCTTCTCTCGTTGCTGGGACAAATACCCGACACCCAAAATGAAAGAAGCAAAGGTTTATTAAGTTCACAGTTACTGGAGGTTTCATTCCATATTCGACTGGCCCAAGGCTGAGTGGAACAGGGCAGAGAGCATCCAGTTCATGGCGGCAGAATTGCACTAGAGGCAATCGACCAACCAGGGCAGCAGAGAGCAACACAGAGTCTATCTCTCTGTCTCTCTTATGTTACATTTAGGCTCTCTACCTCAGCCTATCCACCTCCGGCCACATCCATAATCCCAGCAGTACTCAGACCCATAATCCCATCAGTACTAAAACACATAATCCCAGTGGACCATGAGTCAGTCTTAAACTCTAGAAGTCCCCACCCCATGATTGCATGAGGCTTTGGGAGGACAACTACACACAAACCATAACAAGTTCTTTAGCTTATTGGTCTTGTTTTCAAACTATAAATATGATAATTAGCTATCAGGTCATATAAATATATGAGTCTAATGCTAGAAAAATAAAAGAGAATGGCGGATAGAAGAGAATACAAATATGTTATGTGGGTGTACCAGACCTCTTCAGTGACTGGAATCAATATGTACTGCACACATGTAATAATAAAAGTTTTTAAGCCCCTTCAAAAAATGTTCTCAATAGAACTGCACTGGAGATCATATTTTCCAGATTTACTATGAAATAAGTGTCTTGAGAAATTGTGCACTGCTATTTAGGATCAGAGACTTCCTTCATTCTCCAAAATATGCTCCTCTGGCCTGTGCATTGCATCTCCTCTTTATAATGATGCCATACTTATTAATCCACCCCATGCCTATGAATCTTTCTTTCAGCCCCACCCTGAGTTAGTCACTTAGCTCCTTCTAGTTCCACTTGACACTAAGTTGGGGCTTCCTAGGTCAAAAGGCCCACAGAGCATTGAGGCTCTTGGTCTTGCTAAGAAAAGAATTAATCTTATGTTGGATTTATATTGAAAATAAAAGTGGTACCTTTTCCTCAGCCTTGACAAGCAGTACCACATGCAAGGGATAAATTTACATTCAAAATATGTAAATAAATGTATACAGATTTTATACAGGGCACTTTGTGTATTACCCACCAACTTATCTCAAACCTAATCATAAAATTTAAATAGAATTTAAAATACACTTGAAAGTGCTATCCATAAGTAGATCCATATTTTGCTTTGATAGGTGAGCCCTCTCATGTTTTCTCTTTCCTTATTCAAAATGTGCTAGGTCAGGATGCTTCAAAAATATTTGACATCTCTTTTAATTTTCTGTGGACAATGAAATTGGTTAGTGTTCTACTTAAGGTAAAAATATTGACCTCTCCATTGTCATACCTTGGAGAAAAGCTACTCAAGTGGAATTTTCAAACGTGCATGGGGTTCTGGGAAGCAAAATCTTTGTTCCTTACTCATCACTTTAGCCTTCTGAACCATCCACATACTAGGAGGAAAACAGAGAAATCTGTACAAGAACCAAGTACTAAACGGCCATGGAAATATTTTCAAACTCAAATCTAGTCAGTGTGAAAATCACTTGACCCTCAGTATCATCTCTGCCTTCTCCAGGGTCATGTTTAGAATAAAAAGATAGAGGGCCAATGGGAAGATAGTCTCAATACAAAGGAACACCAATAGAGATGTAAGTACCACCAGAATTTTACAAGTATAGGAGGCGTGACAGTACATTTGCCAGTGGATTCTGCTAGTGCATGGAAAAAATGTGGAATTGAGGTAAAATTCTCCGTTTCCAGCTTAAGCATCAGATTTTAGCCAGAGTGGTATCACTGAGCTAGCATTTCCAACAAGAATAAACTCTAGAACCATATTATAAAATGAAACTACAATAAATGAGATAAACCATTTGTGGAATTTATTGAATGTCTTCAACTTCCACTGTCTAACTCTGAAGTCTGAAGGTTAAGCAACTTCTAATTCTATTTTAAATCAAAAGGAAGATTTAAAGTTGCAGGCCATATATTCTAGTTTGCCAGTGTCTCTATTAAAGAGGACTCGATGCTCAGTATTCTTCCTAGTTTCCTCTCTTTTATGTGCACTATTGTCCTACTCATGCTATTCATTCCTAGTACTCAGCAGTGGCACTGCCATGACTTGTGAGAAAACCAAAGGTCTTAGCTATTTGGGCGCATACCACCCAGCTAATAGGTGCTAGAGATATGATTCAAACCCAGACCTTCTCACTCCCTGACTGCTTTCTTTTTTTCTTTTTCTTTTTCTTTTTTTTTTTTTTTTTTTTTTTTTTTTTTTTTTTTTTTTTTTTTTTTTTTTTTTTTTTTTTTTTTTTTTTTTTTTTTTTTTTTTTTTTTTTTTTTTTTTTTTTTTTTTTTTTTTTTTTTTTTT
>PVJA010034219.1:0-22736 GCA_004027025.1 Myocastor coypus | reverse complement strand
AAAAAAAAAAAAAAAAAAAAAAAAAGCGCAAAAGCTTATTCATGAGCAAATTTTTTTTTTTTTTTCTGCAGGACCGGGGTTCGAACTCATGACCTTGCACTTGCCAGGCAGTCAGTCACTTGTGCCACGGAGCTATCTCCCCAGCTCCAAATTTGTATTTTAATGGAGGCTAATTTATCATTTTTTTCTCTTACAGGTAGTGACCTGGGTTCCACTCCAAACAATTTTGCCTAACTTTGAATCAGAAAAGTTTCCTACTAGGTTTGCCCTTAAAAAAAAAAAAAAAAGGATAGTTCTAGCTACTAAGTTTAGATTTATTATTTAACTCTGTGTACATGTGAGTGCATGAGAAAGAGAGAGAGAGAGAGAGAGTGTGTTATTAGAGATTGAACCCAGGAGTACTGAGTTACATCCCCAGGGTCTACAGGGTCTCACTACGTAGATAAGACTCCTAGTGATTCTCCTGTTTTCAGCCTCCCAAGTGCTGGAATTACAGGTCCAGGTCTGTACCACCATGCCCAGACTCAGTCCTCACCTCAGCGCACAACAGAGGTGGGGCCTGCATGGCAGGCAAAGGAAGCTCATCTATTTTTTAAGACAGAATTTCACTAAGTTGCCCAGGCTGGCCTTGAACTTCTGATTCTCCAGCCTCAGCTTCCTATGTAGCTGAGATTATAGGTAGATGACATAGTACCTGGCTAATTTTATAATATATGGCGCAGGTTCAGGAAACAAGACTCATTTTTTTCCCCTGGGTAAACACGTTCAATTATTTCTGCACCATATGTTTGAAAGTTTTCTTTCCTCTAATTTAATGGCCTCTGTCTGAAATTAATTAACTATTACCATCAGTTAGCCTGCTTCTAGATTAACTGTTGTACTTCATTGACCTACTTGTCTGTCCACATACCTGTGACAACATTCATTGCTGTACCAGATTTCTCTGAAATAAATAACACAAACTTTCTCTTTTATTCTTTTAGAGTTAGATCACAATAAATGATTTTAAAATATAAAATGTGTAACCCTCATCTAGCCAGATATATATTCATTTATATATATATATATATATATATATATATATATATATATATATCCCCAATTTACAAAGGGTCAACCTTTGATGTCTCAACTTTGTGTTGATGGTAAAGTGTTACACATCCATGGGAACTACGCTTCAGATTTTGACTTCTGATCTTTTTTATGCTGTGTAATACTGTCCTGACCCTGAGTAGCAGCAGGGGCCCACAGTTTCCAGTCAATCAAAAAATCACAAGGATAAGTATGTACTGTGTAGTTAAGCTATGATGATTACCTTAGAGGTGTTGTTGATTTCGAACTTCATTGTGCTACAGTCTAATGTGATGTACGATTTAATTTCAATCCTTTTACACTTAGGTAAAGCGGATTCATTTGGCCAATATGTAGTTTATTTTGGAGGAAGCTCCCTGTGCTACTGAAAATATGTGAATTCTGAGGTTGTTGGGTAGAGCACTATAGATATCTATTAAGTCCATTTGTTCAAAGGTTTTGTTCAACTATGATATTTCTTTGTTGACCTTCTGTCTAGTTGATCTATCTACTTGTGATTGTAGGATGTTGAGGTCCCCTACTGTAACTGTGTTTCGGTCTAGCTGATATTTTCCACTATTTGGTGGATATATGCTAACAATTATTATATTTTCTTCTTAGATTGTTCCCTTAATAAATATGCAGTGGCCTTTGCCTCTTTTTTTACTTGAAGTCCATTTTGCCTGAGCATAAGATATATATATATATGGCTTCTCTTGCATATAATATTGTTTTCTATCCTTTGACTAAATGATTTTTAAATCTATGAATTTCTTTTGTGGGTTCAATGTGTTTCCTGCATACAACATGCTGTTCGATTTTGTTTCTTGATCTATTCTGCCAATCTGTCTTTTGACTGGGGAACTAAGACTATTTACATGGAAAATTATGACTGATAAGTTTGACTTACTCCTGTGATTACCTTATTTCCTGTCATTGATTCCCTATCTTTTCCTTCTACTTAACTGCTTGCTTCATCTGGCGTGTTCATTCCATAAGAAATTTTGTCATTGTTAGCTTTGTCGTCTCTTTCCAGGATATCTTGAGAAGTTTTTGGGTGTTGGTATGGGTCATAAGTTTCTTTAGGTGCTCTTTGTCATACAAATATCTTATTTCTCCACCAAATTTGAAAGGTATTCTTTCCGGATATGACAGCCCAGGTTGGAAATTATTTTATTTTAGGCCTTGAAACACTTCACACTTTCCTGGCCTTTAGGTTGTGCTTAGAAGTATGCTGTAATTGTTGTGAGTTTTCCCCTATAATAAATCTGTAGCTTTCCTAAACCACTTTTCAGATTTTGTTCTTGTGTTGGAATTCCAAAGATCTGGCTGTAAAATGTCATGGAGAGGTTCTTTTCTAATCCAGCTATTTGAGGCTCTGTAGCCTCACTCATGTGTGTGTTAAATTATTTCATCTTCTATGGAAAGCTTTTGGCTATTATTCACTGGATATGCTTTCTATGCCATCTGAGCTATCTTCTGATCTTCACTAATTCCAGTTAATTATAGATCAGTCTTCTTTGCATCACCTAGGGGCTCTTGGATCGATTTCTCATGTCCTCTTACTCTTAAGATGTCTCTCCCTAGCCAGTCACTTACAATAGCTCTGTCCTCTAGTTCTGACACCCTCTCCTCCTGTTGCTCACTTCTGCTGCCCATACTTTCAGGAATTTTTAATCTTCTAAATTTCTTCTTGGAGCCCTTTCATGGATTCATTTTTTTCTGTACTGCTCATGCATATTGTTCTGTTTTGTTTTGGGCTGTTTTGGTTTGGTTTTGGAATTTGGGTTTTTGTTATTGTTACTGAGAATTATATTATATATGCATCACTTTGTGTATTTCTCTTTTTTATTAACGTCTTGTTTAAACTTTCTCATGATTTTAATTGGCCCAATGTCTTCCTACATACACAATGACCTTATCATTGAACTGTTCATTATCTTCCCTTTAGCCATTTTAAATAATTCAGGTTTTTGGTTTCCCCTTTCTCAAGGCTTCACAGATCAGCTTTAGAGGAGTAGGAGTTTTAGAGGATGCTTTGCTGGTTTGTATTGTCATGCTTTTATGTTTGCTTATTTGTTCATTCACTTTGTGCTGAGGCTTACAGATTTATTGTAGTGGAAAACTAGAATGGAGACTTCTTTAATTAATGTCTACTTTTAAGTGGTGTTCTCTAGGCATGGCTAATTATTGGCCTTTGCCTCTGTCCCAGGATCCAGCCACCTCCATTTATTTGAGATGGGAGGTTGCAGCATGTTGAGTCTAGTACCCAGTTCTCCCAGAATGGATCATAGTGTTGTTAATAACCCTTGGCAATACAGATGTTGGCATCTCAAGAAAATCAGTTAATTGAAGTGGCTAAGACACTTTGGTTATAGTAACAAAATCAGCATCAATTATAGCATTAGATACAAACTGAATAGTGCCAAACCTTAAGGACCTATAAAGTGTCACCCTTGTTCATAGAAAAGAGAGCTATAATTAAAATATGAGCACCAAAACAAACCATATAGGTCTACAGAGAACATCTATCTAAAAGAACAATTACAGTACAATACTCAACAGCAATAGCGGGGTATTTACTAGCTATCCTAGTACAGGTGGAGGGAGTAGGGAGCTGGAGAATGAAAAAAGCAAAATTGGAAAAATTATTTGATATACTATGAGAAGGAAGAGAAAAAGGTAAGATGGGGGTCCTCTTAAGAAGTAAGAGGAAATGAGTAGACTGGAAAACCATTGTTAGAAATGGTGAATAAGGAAAAAGATAAATAGTAAAATAGGGGATAAATGAAAGAAGAAGGGGCTATGGATATAGTTCAGGAAAATCCTAAGTTTGATCCCTGGTACCACAGAAGGAGAGAGAGAGAGAGAGGGAGGCAGACAGACAGAGACAGAGAACAGAGACACAGAGAGGAAGAGAGGAAGAGAGGAAGAGAGGAAGAGAGGCAAGGGGAGAGAGGAGAGGGAAAGGGAGATAGGAAAACAAAGTTGGAAGGGAAAAAAATTAAAGCAAGAAAAGAACTTAAAAAAGAGAGAAAATGGAAAAAAAGCAGAGGACCACAGTTCCATCCCCTGCACCACATGCTGCCCCAGCTCCACCCTCAGGGCAAGCTGAGCCAACACACATACATACATACATACATACATGTAGGAGAACAACCCCAAATTCCAAAAAATTTGATGAAACAAAAGTAACAATAATACAAAAGTAGAAAAATCAGAAAAGGAGTATGTCACAGAAAAAAAAAAAATCCATGAATTATTGAATGAATGGTTTCTGTCTCCAACTGACACTCTTACAATCCAGCCAGACATTATTTCCTGTGCCCACCTGTAGGCTTCGGAGTCTGTGATGTGTCCTCTGGTCATCTCCCCCCAGGCTGTGGTTACTGTTTGAGCCAAGATGTGTCCTTGTCCCCGAAGGTTCATGCATGCGGAAAGCCACAGGCCTCTCTTCTCTGCCAGATGTAGGCTGCAAGAAGGTTCACCGGGCTGCTGGGTTTACTGCTGACAGCTGAGGGTCTGGCTGCTCCCTCCTGTCCATGGGTGTCGTCTTCATCCAAGGTCGGGCTGCTTGGCTGGTCTCTGCCTCTGCTGTGCTGTGCTGTGCTGTGCCGCCCCTGGGCCTGGGTTTGGCTCTGCCCTTGCAGATAGACTCTCTCATGGCGGGATGGGGGCAGGGTGCTGCTCCTCTCACACAAACTCCTGTCTCACATGGGGTGCACCACTAAGAGGCAGTTCTCTTGCGTTTGGGGGCATTCTGCTCCTGATCTGCTCTTTCACATTGAGGGTGGAGAGTGGCTGTTCCTCCAGCACTGGTCTGCTCTCAGGTTTGGGGTGTTAAATGCATTTTTTGCTTATAGCATTTGCAATTGATGATAGTTTATTGGGATACAACTCCATTGTAAGTTGCAAAGCACCTGTATATTGTGGGATTCAGTCATACTTTCTCAGTAACATGATATTTTAATAACTCATGAGTCTGAGTCAAAGGGAGAAAAATGACAGAAACTAGAAAGTAGTTTAAACCACAATAAGAAAAATATACATATCCAAAGTTTAGGGGCTGGAGAGATAGCTAAATAGTCTAAGCACCTGCCTGGCAAGGTCAAGGACCGGGGTTCAATTCCTGGTGCCACATGCCATGCTGACCCTAGCCCCAGGGTGTGTCGAGCCAGCCACCAAGACTGAGCATGATGGCACATGCCTGTAATCCCAGCACTGGGGAGGCAGAGACAGGAGGACTACTCCTGCTACAAGTCCAAGTTGTATAGTGAGACCCTGGGCCAAATACATTTTGAAAGAGAGAGAGAGAGAGAGAGAGAGAGAGAGAGAGAGAGAGAGAGAGAGAGAGAAAGACAGACAAAATCTCTAAGTATCTTATAGGATTTCTAAATTTCTAATTTAATTCTAGTTTGGTCAGAACCATTAACAAAATTTAAATATTTTTAAATGTATAGAGACTTCTTATGTTATACCACATATGTGGTGTCGCACAGGCACCTGTGGGGAAAAAAGGGCTTCAAGATTTGTTATGTGAAGTATTCTTTAAATGTCAACTTAGCCAAGAAAATCAGTGGCATTGTACAGATCCTCTTTTTTCCAATATTTGTGTAATTATGTCATCAGTTACTGAGAAAGTGTGGTAAAACCTGCAACTGTGACTGTGAATTTGTCCTCCTTTTATTCTTGTTCCTTTGTTCTCTCGTGTATTTTGAAGTTCTCTTATTAGATTTTGTACAGCTTATAATAATTATTACTAGCTTTTAGAACATATTTATAATTATTGTGCTTCTCTAATGTATTGACGTTTTGTCATTAATGAAATTTCACTTTCATTTCTGCTAATATTCTTTGTCTTGAACTCTATTGTGTATAGCATTAATATAACAACTCCAACTTTTTCGTAAGTTGTGTTTGAATGGTGTATCAGAGTTCATCTAAAGAAATGAAGCTTACTGGAGAACTTTATCTCTCTATTCATACAGATCTACAGCTGTGTGTGTGTGTGTGTGTGTGTGTGTGTGTAGTAAGGGGAGAGAGAGAGAGCCAGAAAGCGTAAGGGATTGGCTGGTGTGATGTGCAGTTGGCAAGTCTGAAGCCTGTTGGAGAGGGCAGGCTGACAAAAACTGAGACAATAGCTCATGCCTGCAGGTATAATTTCTCATTTCTATAAAACTTCAATTGTGTTTTTTAAAGTGTTTTAACCAACTGGATAAAACTCAAATTCTACAAGATAATCTCCTTTACTTTAAGTCAACTGAGTGGTGATGTTAACCTCTTCCACAATATACCTTCGCAGCAATGCCTGGGTAGAGTGACTGAGAGTAGTAACTGGGAACTATAGCCAAGCTGAGTTGAAATATAAAATCAGCCATGACAAAGGCTATGCCTTTTATTCTTCCTTTGACTTTACATTATTTTTGTGTTTAAAATGTGCCTCTGGTATTCAGCACAAATTTATCTATTTCTTTGTCCAACTGGATGATCTATAGCTTCTAGTTAAAATGTTTAAGCCAGATGCAGATGGCTTATACCTAGAATCCCAGTTACTTGGAAGGCAAGAAGATTGCAAGTTTGAGCTCAGTTTGGATGACTTAGTGAGATCCTGTCTCAAAATAAAAAATTAAAAAGGCTTGTGGTTGTGGCATTTTACAAGGGGAACCAATACAATACAGGACACTTAATTATAAGATTATTTTTATAGTAGTCATCCAAAGAACCATATTCAAAGAGAGTGCAGGAAATCTGTCCACATACAAAAGACCAAAGGATCCAGATGAAGACATGGATCCCATATTAATGTCCTGTGTGAGGTCCAGCTGAAGACCTAGAGCCCATGACAATGTCTCACATAGGCCTGTTCCAGGAATCTGTGCTAAGGAGGCACGAAAGTCAGATCTGGAAGCTAGATCTGTGCCAGTGGGATGCAGGATCTGGGCTAGCAGGCTGAGGCGTCTCACCTGGAGGCAGAGAGCAACGTGCAGAGTAACAACCAGAGATCCCCTGAAAGATATCACAGCTGTCCTTGGCAGCATGGGGTCCCGAGCTCCTCCAGTGATGAAGGCAGCTGAGTTCTCATTGAAAAGCCACCATGATCTTCTCCAAGAGATCGCACAGTGCATCATCTTCCCTTTCAATGCCAGGAAGGGATGCTCGAAAGTGGGGACCAGGGCTCCCCAAAGTGAGCAATAGCCAATTTCAGCAACAAGTTCCCAAGCTCCTTCAATGATGGGAACAGATGAATTCACCAGGAAAGCCAGCATAACAAGCTCCTCCAAGAGAGCCAGCAGCTCCACTGCTTCAATGGAGCTTTTTTTCTGGCCAAATAAACATTTTAAATCATCCTTCTGGGCTCTTTGCTCTTGCTGTGCCACATAAATTTGGCCAAAAGCCCCCAACAGTAGCCAGCCCAGCCTTAACATTTGACTGCTTTGAAATTTCTTCTACCAGATTAATCAGTCCAGTGCCCTTAATCTTAGTCTCAGACAGAATCTGTGGACATGTGCAAAATGCAGACAATCTTTTCACCAAGCCATCCTCTGAAATCCAGCAGCCACAGCAGCCCTTCTTCTCAACAGAAACTTCTGAAGCCTGGACTTCACCAGAAGGATTTCTGTCTGCTTGCTGGTCTTCTGAGCTCTGACCAGAATCTAGCATACAGAATAGCCTGAGGTGCTCCTGCCCTCTTTCAGACAACATTTCTGAGTCTTTCTAAAGCCTTCCCACAAGCCATTTCCAAAAGCTCTTGGACCACATGGTCAGGATTATTCCCAGCAATGGCCCCACTTCTCTAAAACCAAATTCTGTCTTAGTTACTTTTCTTTTGTTGCTGAGACAAAATACCTAACACCCAGAATTAGAGAAGGAAAGGTTTATTTAGCTCACAGTTTGTGAAGGTTTCAGTCCATACTCAGCTGGCTCCCAGACAGCATGACACATGGCAGAAGGCAGCAGTTCATGGCAGTGGGAAAACAGCAAATCAACAAAGGCAAAAAATGGTGGAGCAGCAAAGAGCAAGTCTCTTTCCCTCCCTTACATTGCTCGCAGACTGCCCATCCTAGGACAGGTGTAGCGCTCACACCCATAATTCCAGCATTGGACCATGAATCAGTCAAAACCTCTAGAAGCTGCCCCATGACCCAAGGAAGCTTTTGTGGATACTCAAAACTCTAACAGGCTGGACACACGGCTCAACGGTAAAGCATTCCTAGCTTTGCTCCCCAGTAACAAGGAACAATGTGTTCAATTCGTTCCTTTAAGTCTCACGTTTTCCATTTTTTGTTGTTGTTGTTGTTATCTTGTTCTTCTTTTCCTGACTTCCCTGTAACTAAAGAAATTTTTTTCTTGTTGTTGTTGTTTGTTTTTTTGAGACAGGGTCTCGCTATGCAGTTCAGGCTGGCCTTGAGCTCACTTTTGTAGCCCAGGCTGGTCTCGAACTTGCACCGATCCTCCTGCCTCAGCCTCACGAGTGCTGGGATTACAGGCGTGCGCCACCATGCCTGGCTAAGAAATATTTTTAATATTTTGTTTTTATTCTTCTATAAGCTGTTTGACTATTTTTCTGTGCATTAGAAGTCCAGCTATGATAATAGAAATCTTTAATGTACCATAATGTACATAGTTGATAGTATAATGATTCACACAAAATATGAGAACCTTGATATATATATATATATATATATATATATATATATATATATATATTTGCTTCCAAACTTCACACTACTTTTTTATTATATATGAACATGTATAGTTAATAAACCCCTCACTAGAGAATTATAATTTTTGCTTTAAACAGTTTTATTTCTTTCAATGTATGTAAGGACAAAGGACGCATAATCTTTGATATTAGCCCTCATACTTATCCTGTCTGATCTTTGTTTTTCCCGTAAGTCTGAGCCACCACCTGGTGCCAATTGCCCTTCAGCCTGCAAAGCTTTCTTGTATAGTTCATGTAGTGTAGTTGTGTGGCTAAAGTTCTCTTTATTTTTAGCTTAAAATACATTTCGTGTTCATTTTTAAAATCAGTTTTTCTGAACATAAAACTCCACATTAGGAGAGTTCTTTTTTTTTCTTTCTTTCTTTTCCATCATGTGAAAGATGCTGCTCAGTTGCAGTGAGGCTCACGATTTCTGGTGAGCAGTCAGCCATCACGCAGGCTCGGCTGCTTGTCACCAGGCACCCACACTGCCTGTCCCTGGCTTCAGATGCAGTGGGTCATCAGGTGCTTACCTGGGGTTTACTGCTCCTCTTAGGTCTCTTCCATCGATGCCTTTCAACGACACACATTATGCTTTGGTCATTATTTCCTAAAATAATGTTCCATGCATTCTCTTTCCTCTCCTTCTTTAATTCCAGTTCACTCATCTTAGACCATTTGGCATTTCATACTACCCTCCAAAGTGCTCCTCAGTTTAAAAAAAATATACTGCCCTGTGTCCCTCCTATTAATCTGCCTATTAATCACTAGCTCTGTTTCATGCCATCTGTCATCTACCATTAGAATTCCCTTGTGAGTCTTTCATTTCATTGTTGGGACTTTTTAGCTCTACAATGTCCATTTGCTTATTTTATTACAGTATTTATTTTTCTGCCAAGATTACTCATCTGCTCATTTATAGTCTATATATTTTCTTTTAAATTTTTATGGGTTGTTTAACAGCTGCTTTAAAATCTTTGATAACTGCAACACCTACATCTTTCAAATTTAGGTTCAACTGGCTGATTTTTTGTTGAATATGGGTTATGCTCTCCTGTTTCTTTGTATGGTTAATTCTGAATAAATGTTATCCTGGATATTGAGTGATACGTTAATGAGCTTTTGGAGTCTGTTAAATTTCTTCAAAGTGTCATCTTTATTCCACTTCTCAGTTAATATGGCTGGACTCAAACTCCAAACTCTCTCTCCCTTGGGGGGCACAATATCTGAAATCTTCACTCATTCTTTCACCTTCTAGCTCCCTGCTGTCTCATGGTGCTTGGTAGTTCAGCAATCAGCCAAGGATCTGAGCTCATTTTATATGGGTGAATTTTATGTAGAGTTTGGATTTTACCTTCTTCAGGAGGTTGCCTTTGGCACCTGTTGTCCTCCATTTCCTAGACGGTCTTTCTCCCCTAACCCCTCACACCAGGAGGGTCCACTGCTAGAGTGATGAGCCCTGGGAAACAGGCTGCCCCACACAAGCCTGCTTTCTCGCTATCATTTTTTCAAGGGCTGACTTTCTTTCAAGTTTTGAACATTTAGCCATTCTCTGGGGTCTTCAAATAATGATTCCACATAGTTTGGCTAGTGGGATTTGGGTGGCACATGCTTTGAATCTCAGTTCTCAGGGGTGAGTCAAGAGGACTGGGAGTTCAAGCCAGCCTGGGCTGCACAGTAGGACCCTATATCTAATTTTCTTTTTTTGCAGAACCAGGGATTGAACTCAGGCAGGCCCTTGCTCTTGCCAGGCAAGCATTTATTCTACTGAGCTATCCTCATAGCCCCTATTTTTTTTTTAATTTTCAGAATTAATTTTGTCTAGATTTTATAGCTATCTTATAGCTGTAACTGGTGTTTTGAGGGGGGCTGAAAAGGGGGAAGTCTAAAGTCCAACAAAGTGGCTTTTCCATAAACTAGAATTCTATTTTCTCTTTTTATACAAAATAAAACAGAGACCTACTATATTTATCATAGCAATGGCGTGACTGACCCCAAGTCTTGTGGCTAATAGTCGGTATCTAGGCCTCCTGTAGCCTATTGATGGGAGGACACTTTTTTCCTCTTTTGAAATGCTCCCATCCCCCACCCTTTTCCCAACCTACAAAGTTTTGCTCTGAGTCTGGAGTGAGATGAGGGCACTTCACTGACTCCCTGGGCCAGTGGGAGTGAGCCTGTGGCACGCGTGCCCAGCAAGGTATTTGCACCGTTGAAAGCTCTCAATGGTTTAACATCACTGATGCAGGCATAACCTGAGCTTGCCTTTTCTTCAGCTGTCAGAACAACTGAGGGGGCACGGTGGTGGCTGCTGCACAGCGATGCTGAATAAGACAAGCGGTAGTGCTGGAGTCACAACAGGCCACAACCCTGGCATCCCTCGTACTGTCATTTGCCAGTTGCACAGGGAAAGCAGAGTGCGCTGCTGCAAACAGGATCTCGACAGAGTGTTGACTGTAGCTCTGAATCTGCTAGATAATGAGTGTGAGATGTGATGCGACTTTCCTCTTACTCTGCGCTCCAGTTTTCTGTGTGTATTGATGAATGATGTTCACCATAATGTGGAACAGTCCTGAGGATCAAAGAGAAAAGTGTGTGCGGTTTTCAAGTTGCCAAGCTTATGTCCAAGAGTCTTGGGCTTTCTTGTCTGTGTCTGGTGTTGATAGAGGATGGCAGTGACCCTGCCCACACGGATGAGGTGAGCTTGACCATCAGCTGCAACTGGGGGAAGCCTCCACATTGGCCTTCGGAGAGTTTCTTTGGGTAGTAACTACCACACGGGAAGGGCACAGAGATGACCCATCAGGCTTTCCATAAATAGGAAGCTAAAAAGGTGTGGAAACTTACAAGTTAATTAGAGGATCATGGGTGTGTGCAGAGAAACAAGCCCAACTGCAGAAACAGAAACAAGAAGTCCAAGCATTTGGTGAGCAGCCCGATTGGAGAAAGCCTATGGGAAGTGGAGAAAGGCCACAGGTGCCATGACTCCAGAAAAAGAAGAGGCAGGATTTTCCAATGCCACTCAGCAGGTCCTGGCAGAGACCGGCTATATCGCAAAATAGGTTCATTCCAGGTAACAGAAAGCAATGCTGGGGAAGATGGGGACATTTCTTCAGGCCTAAGGACTTCCTGGAGATACATCACAAAAATGGATGAGCCATCATTTGTTATGTATATGAGCCCCATAAGAAGGCTCAACCTGCACCGGAGAGACGTCTGAATTTTGGCACACTTTACATTTGTTGCAATAGTAGCTACCAGGCTTGGCCAGGCAGGTTCTAACCCATGTGTGTGTCTGCCACATGTCACCATATGTGTGAGGCTGTCTCACAACAACTTTGTGAAAACGTCACACACTTCGGGGCCACTTTGTTTTCTTTTGTGTGTGTATGCAGGGTCTCACTACACAGCCCAGACTCATAGTGATCCTCCTGTTTCCTGCTTCCCAAATGATGGGATTGTAGGTGTGTGCCACCACGCCTGAACTCAACTGAGTAAACCACCCCCCCAAGCCAGGGACTGAACTCAGGCCCTTGTGCTTGCCACACAAGCACTTATTCTATTGAGCTATCTCTCCTGCCCCACTTTGCTGGAGGTTTATCAGGAGTCAGTTTACTGAGGATAGGTGCCTTGGGTTGCGCTTCAGATCTGAAAGATTTGGATTTAAAACAAGGGGCCAACCATGAACTGTGGTAACCCTACCTCCCCCCCCCCCCGACACAGGTAGGTGCCTGCAACATGGGGTCCCACCAGGTACCTGGCCTGGGGCATAGTGACAGTGGTTATGATCACAGCTTAGTGGTGGTATGGCCAGTTTAGAGAGTATCTCAGGGCAAGCACACCCTGGGAAGGAGGGAGGGCCCTATGAGAGCAAGCGATCCTGGATCCCACAAATGAGGGCTTTGGGTAACTGCAGGAAGGAGGAGGAGTTGTACAGTGTGTAACTCTGGATTCTCCACGACTGTGGTCCTTTGCCACCACCACCTCAGCCTTCTCTGGAGCCCCTCATGGGAATCATTGCCCACACAGCAGCCCCAGGAATCTTTCAGAAGCATAAACCTCATCTCTCTCTGTCTCTCTGTCTCTCTGCCGCTGTCTCTCTACTCTCTCTCTCTCTCTCTCTCTCTCTCTCTCTCACACACACACACACACACACAGAGCATACTCCGAGCTAAGCTCGCACAAGCGCTTTGTGACTGAATGGCCACCCTAGCCATCGACTTGGCTGAGTGACATCCTAATGCCCCCTTGGTTTCTGAAGCAGATCCAAAGGGCTCAAGTTAAAGTCCGAAAGCTCCAAAGTGCTGTCCACGTGGTGGGCATCCTTCTTCCCCAAGAAGGCCAGAAGGAAAGAGGGAAACAAAGGACCCGCAAGCGGGGTGCCGCTGGAAGAGTGAGCGGAAGAGTGAGCGCCCCCGTGCGGCAAGGCGAGGCGCGGCGCGGGGTTGGTGGTGGCAGAGGCGGCTGCTCTGCCGAGCGGCACGAAGCCAGCGGCACCCAGGCTCTCAGCATCGCTGGGCTTGCCCTGGCTCGCTCGGGCTTTGATGGTTGCTCCTGTCCCAACTCCCACCCCTGGCAAGGATCTGTTTCGCGGCTAGCCCCAGGATGGCTTTATGGCCTGCTTCGGGTTCCCAGCAGCGGGGAGAGAGCCACTCAGAAGTCCACTGTCCCACCGTGTTGTTCTCGTCTTCAGGGGAAGCCCTCTTTTTGCATGCTGGTGGTGTGGATTGATAGGCCATGTTGGTTGGCAGTGCAGACACGCCAGATTCTACTATTTGCTGAGTAGGCCCTCGTCCCTCTTTGCAGATAGGCACTCTGTTCGGTTAATTCATTTCCCATCCTTAACGCCAACTAGCACCTGGCACAGAGCAGGCAATCAGCAAAAGGCTTACTGGATGGGCACGGGCACTCATTTCCCTGCTCTCGAGTGGGGGTGTATTATCTACATTGTTCTCTCGAGGAGCCTGAGGCCCAGGACGGGTGTCTGCCCACGACCACACAGCCTAAAAGTGCACAGGTATAGAGGCACTGGGTGGATAAGGTAGCTGCTCACAAGAGCATCCCTAAACTTGGTGGGCTTTAATTACCAAGCTCCAGGGCACAGTGCCCACCCTGGCAGATAGGCACAGACCACTAGGGCTATCAGGTAGGGACCATCTGCTTGTGTGCTTGGCACCTACAAGCAGTGGCAGCAGGGGCTGTTGAAATCACATCTGCCCTGATATCTGGCAGGATCTGGATACCAAGGGGGCCTTGGTGGGCTTGCTCTGAGGAAGAGCCTCCTGGCTTTCTTCACCACAGGCAAATAACAATGCTGGAGAGAGGGAATAGGCCATTTGCAGCCGGAGGCTAAGAACCCAGGCCTTAGACCACCTGCAGTGCCAGGGAGGTTTCCGTGCTAGCCACACCCCTGTAACCCCGTTTTGGCAAATGCACATACCATGCCTCAGTTAGGACTCTGCTCTCAGGGAGATGAGCCTGGACGGTCTCTGGATCCTCTCAACTAAAGCGCCTGCTTTTCACAGATAGCCTCAGTGCCAGCAGTCTCCCTGCACATAGCCATCCTTCTCTCCTTACCCCCACTCCCCAGCAGGACCTGGAGCCCCGTTCCCTGCCCTGGTCTCCCTCCACTGATCACACAGCACCCACCTCTGTCTGGCTCAACTCCCTCATACAGGCTGTGGGCGCAGTGGTATAAGATATGGGCTATGGAGCTGGATGGCCTGGGCTCAACTCTGGGCTCAAGCATCTTCTATGAGACCCTGATCCAGTTCCTTCATTTCTCTGTGGTCCTGGTTTTCTCTATAAAATGAAAGAGACAATCACCTATCCCACACGGCTGTTGTGAGGCCAGTGGACTCTGGACTCGTGGCTCCTGACACAAGGAAGATGCACGCTGAGAATTAGACCCCTGAGACAGACCTACAGCTCAGCGTCTCTGGCCTCCCCCAGTGCACCATGCCCAGCCTGACTCTTAGAGACAGCTCTCAGCTTTATCTGGCAATGTCTCTCAGCTCTGGCAGTGTCTCACCTCCATGGTAGGATAGACAAAACCCTGGGAAAGCACCTCTGACTACACAAGGATGACCACTCAGTGCCATTAGGGTCGGGTCCGGGGAGTCACGATGCCTTCATCACCTGCCTTGTCCAGGATACCGGGACAGTAGTGTCAGGTCACTGACCAATGTGACAGCCTCTAAAGTAGTTATCTGAGCCCCTTGAGAGCCAATCTATCCACTTCCTTCATCTCCTTTCACTGGACTCATCCCAGCAGACAGATTTCTGTGGCAGAACAAAACCAACTTCTACGCAATACATTCTCCGGTTTACCATGAGAATCTCTCCTACTGCCACCCACTCATTTACTGCTTGAGAGGTGGTAGCAGGCAGATCTTCACCCTCCACCTGCCCTGGGCCAGGAATATGGTGACAAAACTGGGAAGAGACGCATTCTTGAGCATCAGAGTAAATAAAGAAGCAGGCTAAGGGATTCAGAGAACCCCCAACTGGCCCTTCCATGGGGCGCAGCTTGGGGTCCAGAGAGATGCTCTGTAGCTTAGCCTGGCCAGCTGCTCAGGGTGAGCAGCCTGGCATACTTTGGCACCTAGCATCCTAGTTCTCTTGTCCATAATGGATGTGCACAGACACATCTACACAGAGACTGGCCCTGCCATGGTCAGTAAAGGTTCCTGGATCGGGGAGGCCAGGGAAGTGAGAGGAGCTGGAGCTCTAAGACATGGCCTGGGAGCCTGGCCTCAAGCGAGGGCTTGTCCTGATCTGGGCAAGATCCCAGTGCAGAAGCTCACACACACACCACCACCACCATCACCACCCCTGCTGACTGTTCCTCTTAGGGAGAAAACAAGGGTTAACATCAAGGGAAGCTCTCCAGAATGCAGCCAGGGCACAGTGTCACAGATATGCAAGGCCATACTCCCCACTACCACCTCTAGTGCAGCCCTACAGCCAGGAATGGTGGCAGAGAAAAGTAGCCCAGAACATAGCCCAGGAGGAGGCCGCAGTAGCCTAGACAGGTGAGACGCAGATGGCCTCTGAAGAGTGAAGCACAAACGGCCCTTCCTTGCTGGGGGCCTAGAAATGCTTTGGCCACTCTGTCCTGCCCAGGCCTCTCGGTGCACTGGAGCCTGTGCTCTCTGTAAAATGAGAGGGAGCCCCATTCTGAACGCCTGGTGGCGTGGACAGGTAAGAGAGAGGGTCATGAACAAGGAAACGGAGGTGTTGCCAACACCTCTTCCACCTCCCTGAAATCCTGCTCTCTCATTGGCTGAGCTTGCTAGAAAGCCGGATGTGATCAATAAGCTCTGTCTTGCGCCACCGGAACTCGATGCTTTCTATAGGGCCAAGTCCCTTAATCTGTGACACAGGATGTCCCCTCTCTATCAATGGCCAACCATTACTTGGCTCTTAGTCCACATCAGACTTGGGGACGGATGCTTGTGCACACCCCTGCAGCACCCCTGGGAGGACTTGCTTTCTACAGGTGAGAAAACTGAGGTTCCAACAGGTGGTGTATGATTAAGGTGCTGATCTGTGGAGCTGAAGATGAGCAGGAGGCAGGTCTGGACCACTCTTCCATGATGCTGGAGAAAGCGTTAATGCGTCCAACTCCCAGAGTAGCTGTGAGGAGATCCCACCCAGAACATGGAAGATTCAGAAGAGAAGCCTGCTGTCTTGTTTCGTTTGTTCCATCACCTTTCACAGGGAATCAGCTGTGGTTCCTCATCCTCACCACCGGGTGTCTCCAAGCCACTGCTCAACCAGTTACGCAGGGCCTGGGCTTCCTCGGCTGCAGTCCTTCCTTGTCTGGCTAAATCCTTGCTACCACTCCTTGGCCTGTTTCCTCCTGCGTGGTCTTCAGAGGAGATGGGTCAGGATCCTGGGAACCTGAGAAACGTCATCATCCACTGACAGGTTCAGCCGAGGGCCCCGTAACAACACACTTCCCTCAGGTGCTCTCACTCTGACGATTCCGTGCAGGTCTTCTCTCTGCCTTTCTCCAAGTTTTCCAAGCCTTCATACCCTTCTAGGAATCTCCACTAGCACACCAGACTTGGGAGAGTTATGGTGAGAGCTTTAGGAGATCCTGGGCCCTCCATGATGGGACCGGGCTGGCCTAGAGAGAGACTAATGTCATCTGCTCAGGGCCATACCCCAGCCTGTCCTGGCAACTGTTAACCTCTGTGAGCTTCCTGTATCCCACAACCCCCAGCCCCCGAGGATGACAGTAAGAAAAATCATCATTTTCTCCTTTTGAGAGAGTGGAGATGGAAAATATTTTGTAAAATCTCTACTGCAATATAAATATTCGTTGCCAAAGATAGGGAAACGGAGGTTCTCCAAGGTTAAGTGGATTCCTGAAGCCATACAGCAAGACAGAAGACTAGATCTTGTCCCCCAGAGAAGACCCAGCTCAGTGGTTACGCCAAGAAACTATACTTGACGTTCAGGATGGCCTCTCTGTGTACCCCCAGTTCATGGGAGTGAAAGAAAGATATCAGGGGCTGGGGAGATAGCTCCGAGGCACAAGTGCCTGCTGGGCAAGTGCAAGGTTGTGAGTTTGAACCCTGGTCCCACAAAAAAAAAAAAAAAAAAAAAAAGAAAGATATCGAAGATCCTGAGGAAAAAGCCAGGAATGCAGAGGCTTAGGGTCCTGGAGCCCCAGTGACTAAAGGCTACTAATAGAGTATTCACTGGATGAGAGGGCCAGGGCAGTGTCTGGCTTTGATTAAGCCTCCGTCTCGAGAATTGGGCTCTGGAATTTGCTTGATTTTGTGGAGGGTGGATGGTATGAATTACAGGGGTTTCCATGGCACAGGGCCTCTGAAAGGTGGGATGGTGGCGAGTCTCTCCTATCTCTTCCAATCTCTCTATACCCGTCTCATCTGCTCTAAACACTGCTATTCCTCACTACCTCTCATCCAGGACCCACCTCTACCACCTGCTCTACCAAAACCAACCTGCACTGAGGCTCTGAGAGGATCTGCCAGCCCAAGAAGGAGAGGGACCCACTGCTCTTCTTCCTAGAGGAGCCAGTTCAGGACAGTGGTAGCAGCCTGCGTAAACCAACATCTGGCCAGTGAATCATGAGCCGCCAGCATTGACCATGGCCATGTGCTGTTGGTCCCCAACCTAATTACAGGTCTTGGGCAGTCATCAGACCACATCCTTGATAAGTTTGGTGAGCCTCCGCTCCAAATGTCTCCTGAGAAGCCCAAGACCACATGCTCTCTCTCTCTCTCGCTCTCTCTCTCCATTAAACCCACAATCTCACACATACTAAACACACACCCATTCAAGAGCTACATCCAGTTTTTCTATTTCCCTATGTCAAGACATGGTCTGCTAAGCTGCCCAGGCTGGCCTCAGACTTGCACTCCTGCTGCCCCAGCCCCTACACTCCTAACTCTCCGTGTACTCTCAGAGTCTCAGTTTCCTTGTATAACCACCAGTGCTTTCCAGTTTTTTTTTCCTTTTTTATTGTTTAAATTTAACACGAGTTATATTACATATTTTCATCATCAGATCAGTTTAGATTAATACATATAGGTATATAAGCTTGATCAAACAATTAAACATTAGCCCTTCTAAATCAACATTATTATTATTTTTTTTCTTTTCCCCTTTCTTTTCTTTGAAAGTGCTTTCCAGTTGAAATGGAATGAAATGTTGGCTGCAAAAGGCTTCGAGATGGTAAAACCATAATGCAAATAATCAGCATCTCTGGGGCTTCAGGAGCCAAGCTGAGAGCCCAAGAAGCTCCCTGGGACCAGGCCGGGGGCTCTGCTCTGTGAGAATACAGTGGACACTTCCTCACCTGCTCGTCCGCACCAGCCCTCTGCACTGCAGCTCTGTTCAGGGGGCAGGAAGGGTTCATCCCCAGCAAGCAACACTGGGATGGATTGTTCTGAAAAGAAAACAAATATACCTCTCTCTGCATGCATTTTGTTTTGTTGTTGTTGTTTTTAGAAATTGTTTTATTTTTCATCAGCCTCATTCCCATTTTGCTTAAATGTCGGCCAAACAGCTCAAGAGCACTCGGTGGTGGCTCCTACCCACTCAGTGGTCTGCACAGTGGGGGCTGCAGACCAATCTTCTGTGGCTGGCCGAGCACTCCGGTCTTCAGTAGGGCACTGCTGAACGGGCACGAAGGGCACCTGCACGCCTTCGGACCAGTCTTCGACCTCAGGCTGAGCAGCAGTGAACTGCACCGGAGCTGGTGCAGTCCATTCACCCTGAAATGCCTCCTTGGTCACAGCCTTTTCAGCAGCAGCCTGCTCTTCCTTTTCAATGTCTTCAGGATCCCGGTAGAAGTAGAGATCAGGCATGACTTCCCATGGGTGTTCACGGGAAACAGCACCGCGCACGCGCAGCACGTCCCAGGCCAGCATCCACCACATCGGACCCACAGAGTGAGCTCCCTTATTGATGCATGGATGGCAATGTCCACCTAGCACAGAGGGGAGTCTGTGTTGCAGAGAGCAATGGTTGGCAGATGGATGTAAGATGCCTCCGTGAGGTCAGTAATCACCAGAAGACGTGGCTCTCGGAAGGCTGCCTGCATGTGGTTAGTGAAGGTTCCAGGAGTGAAGCGGCCAGCAATAGGAGTAGCTCCAGTGGCAGCAGCAAACTTCGGCACAGCCCGCTGGCCCGTGTTCCTAGAGGACACGACGCTGACGTCAGCAGGGTTTTCAGTGGCCAATATGGCTCCAGCTGCCAGGAGGAGCTTCTCCCAAGCCCACTGCAGATTTATGATGTAGATTCCATCACTTTTCCTTTTGTAGATATGCTGCTCCATCTGGAAATCCAGGTTGGTGCCACCTAAGTGGGTTCCTGCAGCAAGGAAGTTGAGGACGTCCTCCTCCTTCATTTGCAGGACATCAAGGGCTCCGGACATGGTGAAGTTTCCCTTTTTAAGCTCCAATGGGAATCAAGAACAACACCGTATGGACCCTGGCTGGGCAGCGCAGAAAGGCTCTGCATGCATTTTGAAGCCCAACAGAAATGGCCTTCAATCACCCTCTAAGGGATTCTGCACATCATTATGACCCATTCCTGCATGGGGTGGGGTAGGACAGAGGGAATAGGGGTCGAGGGCTGGCAACCAGCTCTCCCACCGCTACTGCTAGAATCATGCTGAGTTAGAAAACAACCTAAGCACTGTCTAGCTGACTGAGGTCCTTCTCTCGGCAGCGGTGATCCCCTTCTAGAAATTGTCCAGGTGGATCCATCCAAGACTATCCACCGCAGCTTTGCAGTAACAAAGGCCTGAGAACAATCTAATTGCCCTCCATGAGGCAATGAGGTAAATAAATTAAGCTACGCTTATTATACTATACCAGGCAAAGAATAAAATAGGTTGATATGTGTGCATAAATGAATGTATGTATGTATAAATTAAGTAGATTTACATGAAAATCTCTGAAATATATTTTTAAGATCCAGAGACTGGGAGTGGTGGCACACGCCTGTAATCCCAGCTCTTAGGAGGCTATAAACAGGTGATCACTATAGGTCCAGTGTAGTAGTGAGACCCTGAACCCCCGCCCGTAGACCCTTTCCTAAAATATAAAATAGAGAGATAGATAGATAGATAGATAGATAGATAGATAGATAGATAGATAGATAGGTAGGTAGGTAGATAGATAGAAAGGTCAAATCAAAGGGCTATGAGGATAGCCAATATTTTGGCCCTAGCCCTTCAAGGTCAATAAGGACTCAGGATATAAGAGAACCTGTGCTGTAATATCCTATAACTCAGAGGTGTCTCAAATTTTCTGGTCAAGGAGATTATGGGACCTCAGAGAAAAGGGATAAATGAACTATAGTGTGTCTAAGGAGAGTCACCCAGAAAAAAAACATTCTCTCAGGCTTTCACAGAAAGCAAACTGGCCAAGCAAAGGCCGTGACTCGTCCCGAAGGCTGACACTGACAACAGTTCTACAAAGCACCGTATATGGTTCCAAAGTTAATCCTGAGGGGATTTGACCTTGGAAGATACAAAAGATGAATGTTTTGTTATACATGTCTTGCTTTGACTTGCCCTTGATCACCCAGCAAAAAAAACTTAATTAAGAGGCATGAAACGCAGAGCTAGATTGGGGAGATCAGCTTCAGGAGGCTAGGATTAATAGCCTCCAACGTTTCAAGTTTCACTGATGGCCCACTGCAGTTGTGGAACATTGGACTGTGTATGCATCTGGTTCTTCTTAATTCAAAGAGAAGAATTTTTTTTTCTTTCCTTAGCAACATCAATAGGAAGGTAGAGGCCCGGTGGGATGGCTCAGTGGTCTAAAGCGCCTGCTTAGGAAAGCTTAGGCAGCTGCAGGGACCGCGGTTTGATCCAGGGCACCACATGCTGTGCCAGCCCTGCCCTCAGGGCAGGCTGAGCCGGCCATAAAAATAAATAAATAAACAAAAAAAGTTCTGAAACAAGAAAAAAAATTAAAATAAAATTTTTTTTAAAAAAAATAGGAAGGTAGGTCATGCCCACACACTGTGCTCTGTATAACCATGGTGAGGACAATATGCAGTATGTCAACTGTTAAAAAAAAATTGATGTTTATTGAAAGTGTTAATGTTAATTGTTTGATCAATCTTATACACTGATACCTATTAATCTAAACTGATTCAATGGTGAAAATAGGTAATATAACCATTGTTAAATTTTTCTGCTTTTGAAATTCTGTACTATATGTAAAAAAAAAAAAATTTTTTAAGATCAAATCAAATGGAATGGTGTGGAATTGTGTATGGAGAGAGAGAGACATAGAGACACAGAGAGAGACAGAGACAGAGAGAGACAGAGACACAGAGAGAGAGAACAGAATTATTTCTAAGTGCAAGGGTCAAACCAGGATCCTTGTACTTGTTAGCCAAATGCTACACATGCTAGACCAGTGAGCTCCACCCCCAGTGAAAAACCTTTTAAATAACACACAAATGGCAACTGCCTGCAGATTCAGAAGTAGGTGGCCTGCAGTAAAGAGGACTTATTTTTTTCATCTTTCTGTTTTAGCATATGGACAAGTGCTTCCTCCAGATGAAGGCAAAAGAAAAAGAGGAAGGACAAGAAGCCAGTCTAGGAACAGCAGTGCCTAGGTTTAACCCCATCTCTCAGCCCCATCTACCTTGCAGTTTCCCAGGAGCAAAGCTGGGAGGTTGCCTGCTTTCTGTCCCCTAAGGGGCAGAACCCACGCAAGCCTCTGTTTCTCTTGTAGTCATGACCCCTGAGGACACCTCCCCTTCCCATGGTGAGGACCAAAGCCTCCCTTTCATGCCCAGCCACAGAAGCTTCAAGGGTCCCCACACAAGGACCTCAACAGCTTGGAGCAGGGGCGTTGCCCCAGGCAGAGCCCCGTGAGAAAGCCGAGGGGGCTTGGTTTCCTATGAAGTCCATTGAAGGAGTGGCAGTTAAACACCCAGCTTCAAAGAGTAAGCATTTTCAAAAATCGCTTTTGGGGAATATGCAGCTTTTATTGGAGGTGTCAGACATTAATGAGGATTCTGGATCTTTCCCAGCCTATGGCGCATTTTCTCCCTCCCTTCTCCGCCCCCACTCTTTCTGGCAACCAGCAAGGCCCCATTTGATGAATCAAGGCAGACCAAGGGCTCAAGGGGTGTTCTTGTTCCACTTCTCAACCCACCCCGCCTGATTCACTTCAGAAGCTAAGAGGACCTGTGGGGAGGGCAGAGGGAGGCCAAAGGCAGGGCTGGCAGGCAGGCTCAGACACAGGCCAATAGGCCAGTCCTGCTAGCCTGTTCCTCTGGGGAAGAACGAGCCATTCTGAGGCCTGCTCTGTGCCAGTGGGGATGAAACCCTCTGCACACCATCATTCCCTCTATGCTTAGGTGTATTGAGACCCTTAAACAGAAAGACCTGTACAAGCTCCATTCTGCTCAACTATGTCATTACCAATGAGCTTTCTTGACCACATTTTTTTTTTTT